>QNGE01003641.1:0-63611 GCA_008508345.1 Paragonimus westermani | reverse complement strand
TGATGATGATGATGATGATGATCATGATGATGTTGATGATGATGATGAATATGCAGACTTATTTTCCCGTTTATATCATCCAGCCTGTTAATCGCACATCAAACTGTCAACGTTTTGTTAAACAATTTATTAAAACGGTTGCCTTCAACTAACTAATGATAAAAGTTGTTTGAATGTACCGCGACATTATTTGTGTAAACAGGCGTGCAGGTCTAGTTAATTCATGTTTGCTACGCAGAATACAAGTGTGGTGAGAGATAGAAAGAACTCTGTCTGTTGACGTACGTCAGAAGTGTAGGTTAAAAAGTCGAGGAGATGAATAACTCAGTTGTTACGTTGCTCCAGAGGTTAGCGCATTTTGCGGCCATCAATCTTAAAAGAACGCATCTCTACTGAACTTGGTAACTTTATACATTATGCCGAACATACGTTTTTCAAAAGTATACAATTGTTTTTGTCACTGTTCTTGAAGTTGACACCCAAAGGGACAGTTGGGGACGCGATGTTCTGTCAGCGAAATACTCGGTCATTTTGTTGGGAAACTTCAGTAGAATGTTAGGGCAGTAACCGGAATGTTACTTTTTGCAATGTATCAATTGAAATTGTTGTGCAAAGTGACCGAATCCTGGTGAGAAGTATTGACTGTTGCGTTTGAATTTTCTGCTGAACCGTTTACAACTCTGTGTATTACAACTTCGTTGTTGTTGTTATACCACGTTGAAGAAAGCTGTAACCGACTACTTTGAAAACTGACAACGAGACAGTGGTCACGATTTTTATTCACGACAAGATCATGCTGTACCTTTATTGAAAAAAGTTATAATTGTTAGCCCACAGTGGCACTTTCTTCCGCTACCGTACAAAATCCATTTCTTTTCAGAAGTAATAAGGTATGACAATAAGTGCACGAGTGAGGCGCGCACCCCCCCCCTCCCGACTTCACCCCGACCCGTTCTGGATCTCCGTCGGTTCATGCGGTGCCCATTGGATAGGTCCTCCTTAGTTTTACTATGCCCAACTTATCCTCATGGTAATGTGTGGAATTTTCAGCTATTTGGCTAGATGAGTACAGGTTCCTCATAAATCAACCTCCATCGATTAATTCAGACGATCATTCAGATTAACTGTTATAATTGACTGTGGGTTTTCTTTTCACAATTCATAGCCTGTTTATCATTTCGGAAAAGTCCTTTATTGGTTTATCTTTGTTAAAAGTAATTTGTATGCATTCAAATTTGTACACCAAGTGACACACGAATTTAAGCTCAAGGTGTAAAAATAATCAAAACTCGTGCATTTCTCTGTCCCATCATAATGCTTGGATATTTAGATGTTAAGACTGAATAACTTCCAGGTAGGAAAGGTGGAACACATTCACAGTGACATTCAGATGATTTGGCATAGTAACTAACCAATAAGTTCCAAGTTGAATGTGCTCAGAAGCTTTCGGTGTGGTCTAATAAATGCGATTGGTAGGAAGTGTCGGAAGTAATCATTCTCTTAAAATAACGCATGGGCAGCTCGATGTACTGTTAAACTATGATTGTTTGGAAACCAGCTTCGGATATCGCTAGCTCTAGGAAGAATGATCGTATGCCTTAGTGGGAATGTGCAGTCTTTTACTAAAAGGTCGGCAGATATAATGGGTGAGCACCACAGCTAGTCTAAAGTATGCTGCCCTACATAAATTTTCATTCAAAGTCCCGGGGATTTGACAATGAATTTAGTAATGTCACACAAGAGGTCAGATGTCTATCTTCGAAGTAAATGAGCACAGATGTACACACTCATAGTAGTCAGATAGCTTGATGTAACCACCGAAATGATATCGACATGTGCTAAAAGGTAGCAAAATTACAGTATTTATGAAATAACCGTGAAAGTTTGACAAACGGGCGAACACATAACGAAATTGCACTAATGGAATAGAGATCGCCCTCAAAACTGCCGTAATTCTATTCAGCCGGCATAAGAAGTCTAGGTTGTTCACATTTAACGAACGCACATTCTGTTGGACGTTCAGTTATTTAGAGGATGATTAGTCTTCCATTGTGCATGGTGTAAGTGAACTCGGAAAAGTAAACTGTTGTAGTTTATTAGGAAAATGCGAACATCACTGATCGAAAGGAATTTTACAAAACAACAGATACTAACGGATGTAATGGGGTTTGGACAAAAGTCGGATGAGGTAGGAAGCGTTGGCTTTAGGAGGAAGGTTACCAACGCAACGTGCAAGTTTGGGATTAGGTTTACTGTACGAAGGAGTAAATTGCACACATAAGAACTGGACGCCTGGTAATATTTTGTAAGATCGGTTTGAAGTAGGCTTCCTGGACGTGGTTAGAAACGTGCCATGTAGTTGTCTAACATGGACACTCCAAAAAGCACAATTGGTGACATTCAGTTAACGATATCCGGGGCAAAAAACATTGGAAGGGGCGTGCTTGATTAGTTCGCTTGTCTTTCAGTTTGGCTTCCCAGTAGATCGTCGAGTTTGAAGCCGCTGTCGAGATATGCATTGCACCCTCGCTAGCCAAGGACAATATAGGTGGCATCTTCACAACACTCACTAATGATTTTCTGACTGTGTCCTTAACGTAGTCTGTGTAGCTGTTTGGTGCTGTGGCAAGTTTGTCCGCATTTCGGCTGAGGTGACGAACACTGTTTTTGGGAATCTGGCGGTACGTACTTGATCATGTTTATTGCTGATGATGGTGTCCTATAGTGCGGTAGGCTGTGTAATGCAAACCAGTTCAAATGACAGACCGTGGGTTGTTGCAAGCCTTATGACTTAGAGGTAAAGTGTGGTCACTAACAGAATTGTTTATGGGGAAGACAAATGACAATGTCGTCGGAGGGGCATCATGTCCATGTCACATGATCAGAGTGTTGGTATATATGAGTAGCGAGTGTTCGTTGAAACGTCAGTCACTATTGGTGCACGGTTGAGATAGGGGTGAACCGTGCGTTGATAATCTGACGTGAGGATTTATTGTCGGACACGGTAGACGTTCGCAATGTATGTTGGCGTGAACATACGGGAGAGTTTTTGTGGTGTTAACGGAGTCTGCATTGCCCATCCGGAAATCATACTGTACTGAGATCGGTTGCAATTATGGACGGTATATGGGGAACGGTGACACCAAAAATAGTCTTTGGTAGGCAGCGTATCTGGCACTGGCGTCAGCTTCGTGTACAGTGACGTGTTGTATGAACGAAGTGCGCTTTCCGTAAGTCGTATGTTCCTCGGTTGGTCGGTGAGATAAAACCTCGTTAGGGGGGCATCGACGCTGATAGTGGGATTTTGAGGTAGGTGCTTTCGATACTTGTTCCATGAGAAACGTTCACATTGCTGTTTAATGGACTCCACGTTGCGGTTTCAGAATGATGCCTTTAACCGAAAATCTCAAAATTATAGCCGCACTTTTACGGAAAAGCACACACAAGATTACTAGGCTAGAAGTTGTTTTACGTCGATCGACGGTACTTTAAAGTTTGGATGTGAACGAGATTTTCCGGGTTGCACCCAGAAGAATGTGCTTGTTTCGTGTCTGAATAACTAATTTGAGCCGAAGGTTGTTTGCGATGTATTGCGTAGGTGAAGCTGAAGTTTCCGACAATAGACGATAAGTGAGTTGGTGGGTTCAGCTGGTAAGCTTCAGTTCTGCCTGATGACCTACACCGTAAGCTAAAAAGAAGACAACGAAATGAGGTATCCGTCTAATTCTGACCGTTCTCGCCACCTAGTAATTAATACATACAAGTCTCTGTAAGTCGAAATACTTTCAACCTTACGTTCATCGTGGTGATCAGCCATTGCTAGTTGTTCACCAAAATAGTCATTGGAAGACAATACCCGTTAGTGTGACACGCTGGCTGTCTTTCCGTTCCTTGTGATACAACTATGAACCTACCGCGAATCTATCGAATGATACTGTTCCGTCTACTGAAAACTCTTCAAATTTAAGTGTATTCTCATTAAATCGCAGTTCGCACAATTTGTGCTGAATTTCTTGCTGGCCACTAGCGAGAAGGGAAATTAGATTAGTGTTTAGGGACCGACAAAGGGGCAAATATTCTGTTGCATACTGGAGTTGAAATTTTGCCAACATGTGTGTTAGAAGAACGCATTGATTGCTACTTATTCAAGCTTAAACTTATCGTGAACAAGTTTTTCAAATGGAAATTCAGTACTACAATCGCTTTTGAGCAACTCTGAGTACTGTGTCACAGATAAGCCCCTTCAGAACTGATAATGGAGATTGAATGCTTTCTCGAAGTGAACAAACCGTGATTGTCCTCTGAATTGGGACAAGCGGAAATCAAACTACTGGACAGCAAGTAAACGAGAAACATTCCTGTACATCATTTACGGACACGAATTTCATCCGTTCAAAGGAGCAGAATTGGCAGAGTAAATTTTAGTTCGTCTGACGCCCTACTGTTATACTTTCAGAAACCACTTAGGCAAGTCCTCGGTCAGTCACATAATTGTGGCGTTAAGTAACTGGATTGAAATTAATTGGAGTTAACTCATCTTTCGGGTACATGTTCGATACTTGTCGGGTACTTGTTCGGGAAGCTAAAAGCTGACAATTAGTTTGTAGTGGTTCAAAACAGTCTCAGACTACCCTAAGTGAATGCAGACGTTTTTCACCGAGTTCAGTAACCAAAAATGAAGGACTGCAACAGGACAGTTACGGGGGTTTAGCAAGTTATAGGAATAAAAAGCTTGACTCACAGAAAGGGTCCAAGAAGACCACCACAGCAACATTCCAAATTACCAGTATCCAGGATGCGAGGATATTCCGAGATTACTGTGAGCGGCTGAAACGTGGTCGGTGCTGCGACGATGTTCGGAGTACAACGGAGCTAAAAATGGATGAGATCCGTGTAGTATCGTCAAGCAACTACGCCACAGGTAGAAGAGCAGAAAGGCGTGCGTGCACAAAACTTTATTGTAATTGCAAGGTCATTTTTAATCAATTCGAACAACCTGCAGAGATGACGCAAAAACGTTGTTGTACAATGGTGAAGCATCGTTAGTGAGCAAAACCAAGAGAAAAACTCTACAGCTTCGTCCTTTTTATCACACATTTTATTAGTGTATTTATTGACTTGATATCCCACTGCGTGGATTCATGAGGTCTCCGAATTTTCCAGGTCAAGTAACCCCGGAATTAAGTCGCATGTGTTATTTTACATGTGGTACCCGAATCGGCTAAACTTGGTTCGTTGATCTCCAACGTGGTGTACACACAATCCAGATTGTGTAAAATCACTACGCAAACACTGTTTACTTGTCACGTTAACATGAGGTCACATGCCTCATTTAGTTCAGTTCACGTGTCGTTTATCTGAAGTCTTCTCTAAGATAATCCGGGCCACTTTTTTTTCTTCATCTATATAGTGGTGCACCATGACGTGAATACAATTCAGTGTGTACGAAGCACGGATTTAAGCTAAATGTAATCACACATTCACCTGACAATATATCCTCTCTGAAGTTCGAATGCAATTCGAAACTTTTTCAGCTGCCCTGTGTTCGATCATTGACGCACGTGTCAAATAGCGGAATTCTTCGGCTTGTCAACGATGCGTTAACTTGATGTGAACAATTGTTGGTTTGTTCCTAGTTCCGTAAATTTGACGAGGATCGTGGTGCGATGGTTCCAATGAAATCGAACGTTAGTTTGAATTGTTACTGTGTAAAATATTACACGTAAATCTGTTCACTTCAGTTCAAATTACATTCTTCTGAACACTGAACTCTCATGCTGAATGGAGGAGTTGATGAGAAAGAATTTTTAGACTCCAGTTAAAAGGGCGCTGAATCAAACTATACCTTATCCGGCTTAAAGCGAATGAACCAACGAAACAAACAAAAACTTTTTAGAGGAAGGATGGGTCGTATGTAGAAAAAGCACGTTCTTTACATCAAGGACATAAACAGTTATGTGTACAGTGAAGTGAGAGACATCGTTGGAAAAGGCTACCTCTCCACCACATTCATCTGCACTCTCATCAACTACATACTGCAGTCTGTGAGGCCACATAAAAAAGTTCTATGCACATCATAAAGGTGAACAACAAAATCAACAAACACAAATGCGCGCATACACACGCATACCCACGCGCATCAGACAACAGGGCAATCTGACACTGACGAACAAGTCTATCCGCACGCACAGCGGTGACTTCCGTCTGATCATTGGTATCGCCTCCGCGAACCGCAGGATCCTTCGAAATTGTGCTGCGTAACACTTCGGAAACGCATTCTACACGTTCAATTGGGGTCGACATGTCAGCAGGTGTAGAACGATCGATGACGCCAGCTCCTCGTGACTTGTCACATTCGGACCTGAATCCCACATTGTGGTATCCATGACTGTTTTGTGAACCCTATTTGGAATGTGTTCGTTGACCCGGTCGCGTTACTGCCGCTCCGTGCTGCCTGCATAAATGGCCCAACACTCACAACAGAATTCACAAAGGATTGGCACTAACTTATATTGGCGGCTATCAGTGGTGTTGTTGGGATTCGGGTGGTGGTGAACAGCCTGACCAGTTGGGCTGTATTGAACGTGCGCTTCATAGCCAAAGTGAGATGCGTTTTCAACAGAATGGCAATGTCATCATTCTTGTATGGCAAACGGTGGCAGACATTTAGTTTGCAAGCCGTTCCGCACGTCGCGGTAGCCAGGTTTTGTTTGTTGAATTTCTCCACAAACGCCCATGAATAGGCATTTCATTTTATTTGAGCGTTGTTCTCAATACCGACATCGCCTTGGCCAGTGTTCTCTTGAACAGATTCGTCTTGCATCGTAAAACACAGTTCTCACTAGACCACACATGAACTGGATAGGCACGAAACTGTGGAAGTTCAGGTACTGTCCAGTCCAAATGTGCTTCCCATTGACGGGCCGGAGTACGGAGCCGTTGTTCTGGTGCTTCATTAGAATATCCAAAACGCCCTGGTTACATCCAGCTCGTGTTCAGTGGTGAAGCTAATTTTGGAATTCAGCTCGTTCACTAAGTCCAACATACTGGTTGCCATCTCCTTGGTGTCAGTAGCATGAGCTCCGGTGTCACCTATCACTGGACACTTGTTGACATTTCGACCACAACGGAGCCTGGACAATCCCCATTCGAAGAGTTACGCAGCGAAAAATCGAAGGCCACATCGGTTCGCAAAGCGGTAGCAATTAACAAACGGAAGCCATCGCCCTGTTAATCAATATCCAATTGTCCTGGCATCTTATATCCATTGATATGTGTGAGTGTTCATGTGTTTGCGTGATTGTTGATTTTGTTGTTCAGCTACATGTTATCCACTGAACTTTGTTGTATAAACCTGTAGACTGCAATATGCAGCTGGTGAGGTGCAGGGGAATATGCACGAGAGCCGTATTCAGCAGTGAATTTTTTCTCACTTCTGTGTTCAACTTTGTTACGACTGTTTTGCCAATCAGTTATATGTAAACTAAAACAGGAATTTGTATGGCACATCAATGGTTAATCGTTTTGTTTCCAACTTGAACATCACTCGTGTTTGATCGCAGTCTTTGCATCCAGATAGACTTTCCAGCTAGCCTCTTTCGAAAAGATGCACTGAACTCGAGTTTTGCTCTCATTAGAGCTCATCAGTTGTGCATATCATTGTCACGGCTAGGATTTGAATTCCGACCACGCGTTCACGACGCAACCGTGTTGACCACTGTGCCATTCACCTCACATTAAGCACGACCGAATTATCTAATCGGAACACTCAACCACTCTCGTTTGTGAACAACGATCAAGTTCCCCGATCGTCTCGAGAGGAGACACAGTAACTGTACTGTTAATTTCAGTCGATAACCCCGCGATTAGGTTTTTGGAGGCAGGTCGAGATCACTGAACTCATTAACCCTGTTAGGCGATATTTTACTTTAGAAGCAAACAGCACGAAGACGATTCTATTAAATTTTTCAGTTCTTTTCTCATGTAATCCTTGGAGAGGGATTATCGGTTATATTTTCTAATGGATGAATGTGAAATATCTACCTGTCTTTTAGTATACAATTTTCAGAGAACCGGTTTCACGACGCACGCTCAAATTACGGTGCATGTGTGCAAACAATGCACATCATTCAAACCTGTTATCGACAGTTCATCAACAAGCACCCTTGAGCGGTTTATCACGTTTGGTACGCAACGGATTTCATCATTTTGGATATTCTGTCTACCTCGTCAGAATAACCCATACAACTATGTGTTGCTCAGCTCTATGACTTCAGTTCTGATAAACAATTTGATTAAAAATACTGCTACTTCACCTATGGCCCATCAGTTGGCCCTTTATCTAGCTGACTTTTTCATGGTCATTCTCAAAAGTGGTGAACGGTATCAGGTCATTGAATCAAACAGTGATATTCAATGCTCTGTAAACATGTTTTACAAAAAGACCATGGAAGCAGAGCAGCCAGTTGTAACCACCACATGCGCCCACAAGTCGATCACGTACACTAATGTAAAGAGGAAAAACAATTATCCAACTCGTGTATAATTTTCACCGGTAGGAGAAAATGAGAACAACTGGCAACTCAGTATTCACCTGCATAACCGGGTCTTCGTGAATGAACTCATTTTCTAGATAGTGTCCTTGTACAACACAAGGGATGTTAGGTTGCCCGTTGAGACAATGAATAGAAAGAAATCTCACACAAAAGTGTTCAGCAGCTGAGGTGGAATTAACTAAAAAAAACATTGGAAGCAATGACCCCAGTGAAAATGTTCTAAAGCGTCACTTAATCGATACTTCACTGAACCAAACGGAACAAGATGCACATAGGAGAAGTTATTAATATCTCTATTCTTCTACAGTAGGACTACAAGTGAGTTCCGTGCTCGGGAATCAAACGGTGCACTGGAGAAAACACCTGTCACAACTCAGTCGAACCTCTCGATTCATGATTACCTCACATGCTCAGAGTTCCTAGCCGTTTCACAGCTTCCAAGCTACCGCACAATCTTTAACTGTTTCTTTTTGAGGTCAGACACCCAGGTTAGAAAAGAGGACAAGCGGCCAGTCGAACCAAGAATATCATCTAGTTTAGCCAAAAACACCAACAGACTTATTCTGTCACACCTTTCCAACACAGTTCTTGATTGATCCTTCTTTCAAGTATGTCTGTTGATCACTTGGTAACTTATCAGAATGTATATTGCTGTCTAATGTAAGCTCCTGAATTAATCATTCCGTGTACTGTAACCCGAAATGTCTGCATATAAACTTCATGCAGATCTTTCCCCGTTTGGTTGTGATCGCGGTTGTGAAGGGTTACGACACACACAAGCGATGTTTATTCCGTCTTGTCTGATGTGAGGTAACAGACGTAATGTTTAACATGGTCTTTTCATGAGAACGTGAGGTAAACACCAAATGCTGGTCGTTGCAAATATGCTACCAACTGACGGGCCCTGATGAGAACCAGATCTTAGTCAAGTGCTGCTTTTTATCAGACACTGGGTAGAAGGTCCATCTGCTAACAAAAACTGTGATCAAGTACAGTTGTTCTTCGATCAACACCAAATAAATCACTGTCTGGTGCAGTGTGACGTGTTACAATTAGTCCCGAGCCAGTTCGAGTATCTTTCCATAAGTAATAGTAAACCATAACAACAGACCAACTGAGAGCTGGAATCATAGATTATGACAAATACGGTGAACTGGGGTAACAGTCGGAGTCCACAGTCATGTCGCAATTAGACTCGTCGACTTGGTGTGTTTGCTGTTCTTATGAACTCGGTTTAATGTGTTGGGCGGATGAGACAGGAGTCACGTTAAGCATACGTTCGAAACACGGGTAGTTGAGCGAGCTCGTTAACCAACCGGAAACTGACCGTCAATCCGGCTTACCCCCAATTTGTTATTCTCCTGGTATAATTCCTGACAAATCAAATGTGCATGAACGCTTCTAATTTTAGTAAAATAATCTGATTACTAGAAGGTACACCTGGCACTGGGATAAGTCTGTCGGTTTGTCCCCACCTTGCTCACGCCGGTCTTTGAATGAATGTATTTTGTACACAAGTACCTACAAAATGTCAATGAACTGCTGCTTGAGTTTAAGACTCTGTGTAATGTACCCTTTCTGTTGACCGTTGAACCAGTGACCCAATTAGCTTACCACAATCATGACAGCCCGTGAGTTATTTGAAGAGCCGCACGTATAGGTTAGGTCGGAACCACGATGTTAAAACTTTGTACGGTTTTGCAGACCGAGCAGTATTAGAGAGCAATGCTCCATGGGTTGTTTCTTAAACACAAAACAATTTATTTTGGCTGTTTGACAGAACTAATCTTGCAAATAACTGTCCATCAGATCCATAAGTACCTTGCCATCATTTTAACAAGTGTTCTTCAAGAATCATATGAGTAACTGAAAAGGCTCTTTACTAAGTATCAGAAGTTATCTGACGTTTTGCATATCTAAACACGGCTAATTTATGGTCAGCAGCTTTTAAAGGTGACAGTACCCTCCCTTTTCCATGACAAACATCAATGCTATATTTTATGTACAAGCGAATGTTGTTGGCCTTGAAATAAATAATCAATAACAAACCACCTTGAGGAAAACCACCGGTTCCGACCATAAGCTCATGGTTCAAGGTGTGCTGTCATTCATAACTCGGGCAAATGTCGTCTTCCAGACTTCAACATCTATCGACGAGATGGAATGCGCTAGACTCAGTTTGCATAAATACCAGTGGACCTGTGAGTAAGCAATGCTCGTCTATTCCGTGCAGTTTGATAGAGATCATTGTGGAAAATGTTCGAATATAATTAATTTCAAGTGTGTTACGCTTTCCAGAACATTTTGGAGGCTGATGCGACTAAGAGAATGTAAAAATAGACTTCATCCCGTTAAAATCCTGTTCGATATATGTTCGTAAACTAGCCACTCCGATGACTTGTTTGTACTGATGAAAAAGCCACTGCCATACTGGACAAGAGTATAGTACTTCTCGTAGTTACACATGACTCGAATGACAAAAAGGTTAATGCTGACAGCTTTTGATTATCTGAATAACATTTTGATGCCGTCCAACATTTATAGCCTAAACTTTTCGTTTTAGCAAAATGTACCTAAAAAAGGAAGTTGTGAAGTTTTGTACACGCAGAGACAAAGTGAGAAAGATGAAAATCACCAACTCAGAACAAACGAAAGATCAAGTTGGATCTTTGCTGCAATCAAGATGAAGACCAAGGCTTCCAGGATATCATCGAAGTCAACTTCTACTTCAAATTCATCTTCGGTTGCTATACATTTAAGTGAACCAACTAACTAACGACTCTGCTAATTCCCGATTAACAGTGAGGATGTGCACTAATTCAACCTCTTCATTGATCGACAATTACACGCGGAGTTTCATAAGCAATCAGGGGTGTTTAAAACAACACGCCGATGACCCTCATTACTAATCTATATCGGGTGAGGGAAAGCAGGATAAAAGTATGTAGCCTACTCAGTAAATGCGATCATGCCAAATTTCATTTAAAACACTCACAGGCAAAAACACATGAACCTATTGTTGGTGCATCATTCGGACTGATAATCAGCCACCACGATACCAGCTTGCGATGTTTGTTCGGTGTATGAAGTCATGCCACATTCATTCACATATGTGGCTGTAACAAAAGTTTGTTGACCCTATTGAGCTCACAGTTCAGGCATTTTGACTTTAATCCGATCGCCTCCAGCAATACTGATCCTCTTTATAGTTGGCTTATCACAGTTACATGAAAAATTATGAACAACGGGGAATAGGACCTGAGTATTCAACAGTGAAAGGTAGATGCACTGATAGCCTTAATTACTGCAAAAACCTCCTCGAAATGTTTATATAAAAGTTTTGCTTTGTCTATGGAAAAAAATTGCCCACGAAAATCACCCTTTCATATTTGACAGAAACCATGACCATGTGTGCACTGGTCAATTTAAGTTAGCCTCTTGCAGATTGACTACAGAGTTCAGTCGTGGTTTCTCAGACCACAGTGTCGGAAAACGTAAGTCAGTTCTGTTCTGTTGTCAGTTTTGTGTTTGAAGTTACCCGTTTCAATGCTACTCAGTAGTGTATTCAGCCATGAGTGGAAGCTCGTCAGCATCAACCCCGTTCTACTTAGCATTTTCTATAAAGATTACAGTTATTCCTTTGCACGGCGACGAGCAAACATTTTCTCTCCAACAAGAGTCAATAGACTATCCCCAATCAATCAGTTGAGTGATGACTGCCATACTCTCAAAGCATCCTTACAACGTACTCAATATTCAGGGAGATAATTAAAAGCATAGACGTCAACGGTAGGTGGAAATCGGCTCAATGGTCATTTCTAGTCGAATTTGCGCAAATGGGAGCTGTACACAAAACGCACATACAAGTTCTAGATTGAGCATCATTTACACGCGATTGTACTTTTTACATTCACGCAGGAATTACAGCCATCTTGTTTTAAAAAGAACAGCACATAATTCGACATATTACCAGTTTTTGTCAATAGTGCATATCCCTGCAAAGGCCGAATGTTTACCTCTTATCGACGTTTTTAAGAAGCAACCGTGTTGACCACTGCGGCGATTACCTCACATTTTAGGCAAAACTGGTTTATCCCAAATAAATACTCGGCTACGTTCAGTTGTGAACAGTTCATACACTGAAAATATGCTTACACACTTTAATGCTGACGTTGGTGCTATCTTTGTTTCCATCTTCGTCCAGTTCTTTCTCTCATAGTTTTTACCTACCATCACAAACCAGTTGTGTACACATTCAGAATACGCTCACTGGGCACAAAAGTGTGGTACCGTTAGATTGCATGACATCTGCGGATTTTTTGTCATCTTATGCAGAAGTCTGAAAGAAATTATTCAGTTTTTATTACTGTTCTTCATGTATATATATCAGCTCTTTGTTTCCGTGGGCTCCCATAGTTAGTTCAGTGACGGGCGGACAGATGACAATCCACGATACTCTGGAAACCGGGAGTAAGGAATAGACCGTTTGGTTATTTTCGATCTACGTGTTAGCAAAGAAGTTTGCATTCAGTGGTTTAGCCTCATGTTTCATGGACAACGGCAACATATACTCTTTGACAAGCTAAGGTAAATGACTGATCTTAGTCGACATAATCTTCACAAAGAGAGGCGTCTGTTGAGAGCATAGAAGTCTACAATATTGGGATTCCGAGTGTTGACAGTTGCTGAGGTCTTTAGTATCTGATTGTGCAACCCTGACCTCTGCACTCTGAAGAGGTTCTTGCGGACATTTCATCCCGCGGTCTACAACAAACAAGCTGGCAAGTTGAAAAAATGATTACGTTACTGCTAGGAAACACAGAGTACACAGCATGTGCTGACCTATTTCCCTATTCATCCTGACTGCTGTTTTCATGTTAATCATGTTGTAATTAGCTAAATGATCGAACAGAAAACAAGTTGTGCTCAATACTTTGTCGTTCACTTACATAAGTTCTACTTGGGTGAACTATTAGCAGAATGCCTTCGTTATTTTCAGTTATACAAATGGCAATCCATTAAGTTATTCAAGAAATCACGGTAACTGATGTAGCTCCAGTAAAGATTACAGAACTACTTAATTTTGTCAGGTAAGATTATGCAACAAAAAACCACAAGTGGCAAGGTATAGCTCACTTACATAATTAACACAATATATTATGGAAAGAACTACACAATCGTCTACGGGATGCCGAGATCGAATGAGAATATTGGCTGATACGCGTGATTAACAAGACAGTTGGTCACAATCAGTGATCAGGCAGCGCGAACATGTGCTCGGTCTGCTGCAAGAAAATGGTTATTTACGTCGAATGTCCGTGCAGCATTCACAGATTCACCTTTACAATTTTGGCTGTCTAAATTTCAGCAATATGACATGCATTTTTAACAGTAGTTGTACCTACACCCTGGTACGGTACTTGACTTTTGATAATCTTTCAATCGTTGTATATCTCATCTTAAGATATATCACATTGGATGCTTTTCATTGGACAGCTGAACGCAGTTCGTGTGCTTGAATATGACTGAGATGGTGCAACATTCTGGTAGCACACAGAAATGCAACTATTTCAGAGCACTCGCACAAAAGTCTAGAGAACAAAGCAATGCTTTTTTAAACTAGGCAGAATGACATGAGAAATGTAAGCATGGAAATAGTGTTTTTTATGGTATCCGCGGTGTCAGCACAAGATATTTTTGAACACAGGGGGAGTACACAGTGATAAACCTAGGCATTTCTTCCTGTTCGTCTTCAAACTCAGAGAGGGTAGGTCACTTACGCTAAGACCGTGTTCTGTCTAATTGATACATTGCGTTAAAGGTGATGCTTCACTGTCAGCCCGCTGAATAAATCCTACCCGACAGAAACAGCCAATAGCGGTTTGTCTACCCTATATGAATCACGCCTGGGTTGGTAGAATAATTGAGTAAACAACAGGAGATGGCACGATTTGATTTTTCTCCGGAATATAAAAGAGTGGGTAACCATCTGCTTCGCTGGGCTACGCTTTATTTGCTAACACTATTGGTTCCAGATCCGGCGCGTGCTAGAGGATTCATTAACCAATAATGTACCACTGATGAGTGCTCTAAGTACAGGTTTTTTTGATGCCGTTGTTAGGTTTAATTTTATTTAAGCGGCTCTACTTCATTTTCCGACGAGTTAAAAGAGGACCTCGTTGCCCATCACATTATCTGTCATTGTAGCCACTGCCAGCACAGACTGTCCCTCGTATGTGACCTGCGGAATCTGTGATGAAAAGTTCTGCCTAAGCACATCTCATCGTACGCAAAAACACCTACTGAAGTGTACTTGCTCATATGATTTTCGAATTTGCAGAACATCTAGCGGTTGAAAGCAATCCTTCACTCTGTCGATTCTAGTTCACCCTTACTTTCAACCACAAAACATGTGGCTCACTTAAATCTCTAAAAGTGACTACAGTATTGTTCATGGACAGTCTGCCCAACGCTGGTTTCGAATGCCTTTCATGCAGTGAATATCTCACTTTGGCCATAAAGAAATTAGCTAACGACGAACCGCTTGAACTGTTCATTACATCCTCACATACTAGCCGGATAGTAATTGACTGTAAATTGAGCCTCATATTGTGTGTACAAAAGTACCAGTAATTTTGATCCAGTCACTGGGAAGAGCAAAATACTGGAAATATGTTTAACTGTCACGCATCCTTAAACAGAATGGTGAATCACCAAATATATAAGTTGCATTAACGAGCATGATGATTCAAGTTCTTTCGGGTGTTATTTACTTTAAAGTTATGGAATCTTCTTTTGTGATGGTTGTGCGAACAAAACTGAGCTGGTTACTTCATTTGTTTTACATGATACCGTTCATATTGCTTAGAATAACAGTAGAGTTGAGTGGTCGGGTCGATAGCTCGGGCGTTTAGATTGCAGCTGTTTCAACATAGAACGCATTGGCATCATGAACGTGTATAGGTTTGAGCATGAAGTAGGTAGAATTCCTGGTAGCTCACAACTGTTAACTGTTCCGAGCAAGTTTTCCACCCAATCCGGACACAAAGTTGTTCTGAAATAAGAATGACAGTTTAAAAAATCCAAAGCTTAAGCTGTAATCGGAACATTATTCTACTCAGTGTAAATGGACTATCTGTCCATTTGACCGTATTCGGATGTTGCCACCGTTGTCAAAGCCGGACTTTCAAATCCACGTAAGTAGATTGTGTAGAACGCGCCAGCGAAATGTGATCTACCTGGACGTGTACCGTAACGAGAAAGTATCAAAGTAGGTTTTCTGTTCTCACACCAGTTACCGACATACGATACTCACTGTAAAACCATCGGCCTGTAGTCCATCGCCACGGTGTTTGTATAATCGCTGAAAGGAATGATTGTAGGTGGCGTGTCTAATGATTTACGTGAATGAATGCGGACATTTGCTGAAAGGGAATACCAGACTTCAACATAGTTGATTCTTTGTACCTTGTTTACTTAACGCTCTATTGTATACACATAGTGAAAAATATCAAGTTTCTCTCCGTTTATTTCCGATTAGACATTTGTACTTAACTGCAAACACGATATGCTGATTGCAGTGCACAGAGAGTGGAGAAACCTTCCGTCCGATCATCTCCTAACCACAAAACGCTTCTTGCTTCTCTGTCCTTTCCATTAAAACTAACTTTGACACTTTAGTTTTATTCCTCATATTCTTGCTCAATCAAACATCACCCAGTAAGTCTCTAATTTCCTTTCGGTAATTGCCCACTGTGCGTGCTGTTTCACGATTAACGATGTGATAAATTTCTTTTAAAATGACCACTTCTATCAACGAATTTCTGTTCTTCTTTCTAAGCTTTTTCATTGTCAAGTTTGTACCACCCGTGCACAATTACCCAGGCAATGTGCTCCACTTTCATAACAGTTACTTCTTGCCTTTTTGCTCCCAGAACAAAGCATATTTCGGCTGTCTTCGTTAAACAGTTTTCTTCCTATCAATAGAATGAAAAGACAGAATAAACGCACAACAAAATGTCGATGGCCCCGCAGCTAAGTTCAGGAGATGAGCCTACCCATAGGATATGTGCAGATCCAGTCAATTGCGTGAGATAGACTCTTCATGCTTCAATGATAACAAATAGAACTCTTGGCAAACCGCGTCTCTATCACTGTAGTTCCCTTCATCGCGCGAACTGTTTGCTCATTAAGTGATAGTCCGGTAGGAGCATAATCATCTCCAAATCGTGGAAAAGTTGGTTTTGTTGGATGATATGGATAAAGACCGAAGAAAGGTCGACAGATGTCACTCAATGAGCGGGGAAAAGAGGAATCATGCTTTTTTACGGCTAGTCTGAACCGGCTAGCTGCTGGCCGGGCTGCAAGTCAGTCGATTTTTTTATTCAGTGGTGTAACTAATCATGCATATCTGTTTGCATTCTCGTCCGGTTTTGTAAAGACAAATCATGAGGTAACTGTTCTCATCGGCTAGTTGTCAGATTGTTTTCTCTTTGGTTACATGAATGACTTACAGCGATCGGAAATCACCAGCGCTGATGAACAAAATCTATCGCTTCTGATTATGTTCGTAACGTAGAATGTGCTTGTAACAACTCCGTGGTAGTCTTCTTTGTAGTGAAAATGTGGAGCGAACCAAATGTGAGCATTTCTTTCTCAAGAATATGTATCCTTCCTAATTCCCAAAGCGTGTTCTCTCGCTTACCAACCAAGCGGGTTTAAGGACGATCTTTCAAGACACTGAGAAAATCTTCTAACTTGCAAAACACACCAGTAAACTATATTCTGTGGTAACTAACAGCAATTTAACCTGTGTTGGTTCATTTTCTTTACCCATTCATGCATACTACGTTTAACGCTTCAGCATTAGCTTGATGCATTTTGATATGTGATACTATCTTCCAATCAATATTTGATGTGTAAATATATACCATTATGTTGCAATAACTGTTACACATCGAGCACATTTAGGCAACATGGAAATCAGTTGTTCCGAAGATCATCTTCGCTATTGGTTTGGTCAGCCACCGTAATAGCTGTTACATCTCAACTATATCAGATAGATACCGCCTTGTTTTGGTAAGAGAAAGTAACTAATGACATCAAGTTTTTCACATTTTTTTTCATCATCTGTGCACTTTCTCACTCTCCTCAACCATTGTATTTATTCACCACACTACTGCTGCTCTTTTCAGCACGTGCACTGAATCCGTTTGCAAATCTTGACAGAAACGCTGGCAATAAACAAAATTAGCGATTTGTTACCCGTTACTGTGTCATCAGTGTAGACAAACTCATTTTTCTGGTAAGGTCCATGGTTGCTGGACATTTCCACACTTCGAGAACTCTTGGGGATTACATTGATATCCTCGTGGGATTCACGGACAAATGCGCAGGTGTATTTGCTATAGAACGAACAGACTATGCTGATAACCTGTATCATCTCACATCGTACCGTACTTGATAAGCTTGAAACTGAAACTGAAATTGTTTTTCCGATAGACAATTGGATCCGTGGAAATCATAAACAATACTCTGTCACGTGAAGTCATTAAAGAGGAACAGCTTGGGTTAGTTATAACAAATGGCTGTAATCTGCCTCGTCCATTGAGTTTATCCGAGATCCATAGACGGAGCTAGGTTATTGAGCTTATTCTCCCTCTCTTTATGCAAGTGTATTTCATGTCAGCAGATCTTCAATGTTCCGCTGTGATTAACTTCGTTCTTGTTCGCCTCACTCTGTTGCGCATAACCTAGGCTGTTTCACTTACAAATCACTAGTTCGTTTAATATGGTTAACGGTAGTTAGGAACTGCCAAGGACCTACAAAACACGAAACCACTCAAATTGTCTGTGAAAGTCCCCGCAGGTCCTGCCAGTAACTTTACAAACTTCACATGAACAATCCAGCTTGATCCCATCGAGTGCAGATCCCCAGTGTTTCAAAGTCAACAGACTGCTACAACCTACAGTTTAGATTTGGTTGATCATAGGCCTTACCAATTCTGTTAACAGATCTGACTGCATATTCAATCCTGTATAGCTGTGGCAAATTTCAATGTGGGATCAAATTAACCAAATGTGAAGCAGAATCCCAAAATTTTTTTGTGAATTTCAGCGGACTCAGTTCAGGAATGAAAATGTAATTGCAGTTTTCCTTATTCCTACGTCTTACCTCAGAAAAGCGGATTCTTACTGAACACACTCGATTGCTAGCTCGATTCTTATATCACGATAGGTTAACCCACCTACAAATCGCACTTCACTCGTAATAAAAATGCTTAGCTTGTTTAATTGAGACATTCTACCGACATTATCTGTGTTCTGATGTAAACAGATAGTCTGAAAACCATCTTCCGTTTAGTTACACTAGCATCATCACAAACCATTTTACTATCCGAGTACGCTAGTTTACATAAGAAATACACTGCAGATAAATAATAGATGGTACGGTTTAAGATTACCTGACTTCTATCCACCAAACCACTTCAATTTAGCTGATGTTTGAAACGACACAGATAATCTCGTCCAAATCGGTTGTATTTTAATGCAGTTGACCTCATTAAGTACGATTACGGAGGACATGCTGCCTAAGAGCTCTGTTGGATTTAAGTACACAAATTCAAGAGAAATCTGACCAAGGACGTGCACATTCACGCAAATCGTCTGTTGGCTCTGGTCGCTTGTATGCTGTCGGGACAGGATGCGCATACCGAATGAATGCGCTTGGTTGTGTTGGCGAATCAGGAAACAGTCTACCACGGTCTTTGCGTGAAATTCGCGCCTGTCAGGTCTGATCACACGGAACACACAACTCGTGCTCTAAGTATAAAAGTCATTTCAGTGTGTAGGATACAAAAATTACTTGTGCATTAGCATAGCTGGATGCGAGATTTCATTTTTCCAATCACATCGAATTAAGTGCGAATGTATGCCGACGAATTGAGAAGACCACCAACCCGTCCCTTCCGTTTTTGCAACTTCACCTGGGATTTTCATCTACGCGAACTTAAAGGAGGATAGCTTGTCATTCAGAAACCCTTCGTTACTTGAGATCAGAAGTCACTCGGGCGAATCTGCGACCTTTATACACCGATCCATTGATATTCAAAGGAACCAACTATTCAGCTTTTCTTCAAAGTAGTCCACCCAGAAATTGCTGCTCCCCCCCCGGTCACCCTTCAAATAATTCTTACTCCTGTCGACGACCGGTTTGTAATGAACGAAACCAAAGATGTGATGATATTGTGAGTCTTCATAGAGTATCTCAATATCAGCTTAACTACATTATACTTAAAACGTTGTCGCTCTCCACTTGCTAAATTTAGATACAATATTTTACTAATTTTGACAGCCAGTTTACGAATGAATAAGTTCATAAGGAAATTAAATGCTACACTTCTAGTTTTCTATGAAGTACCGAGGCGTAGCATGAGTTCAAGATTTGTTTTATTTGTTGAGAATAGCTCAACAGACATACTCACTTTCAGTGTTAAGTCACAGAAGTTGAACCATTGAATTTTCTTTAGTCCGATTCATCAATGAAGATCTATTGGAGATACTATGGGAAAGTGACACCTTTTACTCTGTTCTCTTGCGAATTTTAAGTTTCATTAATACAGAGCAGGCAGGTAGGAACAACGAAACTCACTATCATCATCGGGCTGTAAGTTAACGAGCAGAGTGAAGTCAGCTTTAGGACAATTAGACTATGTGGGTCAGCAGGTCTTTGACATACGCTGGATAGGATAGACATAACTACGTATTCTTGCTCTGGAAAACGCAGATAATTTTGAGTTTTGCTTTCTTGTTAACATGTCGATAGAGCTGACCGTATCAACAACGTGATCCGTCTGCTTGATATAACTAGGAGACGATCAGCTCGGGTTTGCTTTACGATTTTCTGTGAACATTGTCTAATGGATCACACTATGAGATCCAAGTATTCGCGCATATGTTCTGACACACTTTGTCGTAGGCAACAGAATATTGGACAGGTAGAAAGGTCATGCTACTTGGGACATTTTAGCAGGGTAGGTTTGTTAGCAGTGTGGACAACGTTTGAAGTTGGAGATGGCAAACAGTTTGCTATCCATAAGCATACCAATCATACCGTTTTTATTAACATCTTAGAAAAGTAAACATAAAACACGTTTCCTCGAACTATACACGTTGCAGGCATGATTGAAGTTTTGCTGCTACAAAAGTCGATAAAGTTCTCGAAATATTTGTCCGCCGGAAAGATTCATTCTGAAGAGTAGAGTCTAATCGTGTTTAGTTTTTTATAGTTCTGTTAACAATATGTTCTATACATTCCCTTGTTTTATGTCCATTGCGAGACATAGTTGAAAAACTGTTAACATTTGTCAGTATGTGCTTCTTCTCTATTGCTGAACACCTATGTTGTTTCATGCTGCTTGTGTAAGACTTGAATGACTTTTAATGCCAAAAGATATATAACCCTCCGTGGGTTTTATTTGGACAAAGTAAACAGAATTATGAACGGAGAGTATGAGGACTGAGGAATCCAAGTTGTGCATTAAACTAAGATAAACCAAACATACCTGAGGTATTGACGGTAGACGTGCACGCCATAAACAGATAGTAACACATCCGTTGTTGGATGAAATTCGACTACAAAATCAGAAAGAGCTGAGTAAAGTACTGACGAAGTGTTGTACTTGTGAACTTGTCTTACCTACGACTGAGCTTGGCCATCCCAACAATCCCTTGCGACTACTAAAGCTTAGGGTTCGGTAAGCGGGCAGAACTTATGAACCATTCTCCACTCACTTTTAGCGCATGTACGTGCACAAGTTAAAATTTTTACAACACCGATGTTGTCATGGTCATCCGTTGGAAATCCAGGTATGCATTGTTTATCAATCTACGGTGTGGTGATTTCATTAAGCAGTTGTGGTGCACTCTATCCGCCCTTACTTTGCTTGTCTAAGAGTGACACTTCTGTGTATGTGAATTCCACAAAGTTGGTCATTCGTTGCGAAATCCAAATCTCTGATTTTTTTCCCTCCGCCTGACAATTTAAACATACGCTGATTGTGTTGTGGTTTCTTGGTGAATACTCAATTAAAAGAAGCGCGTTTTCAACGTCATCTTCTAGCATACATATATATATATGTGTATATATATAATGTGCAAATCAGTTTATATCCAAAGAGCACAGTTTTGCGGGAGCATTTGTTTACTGGTACTGTTGTTGGCAGGGGGAATGCTTGTTGGACGTTCGGTTAATTTGTATTGATGTACTACGTAATTTGCTAATCAGTAATATCAGCATTTTTGTCACAGTGAATGTTAGTTGTTTCCAGCTGTGTCAAGAAAACATTTGCCTTCAATGTACACACACAATAAGAGTGCTACTTCGGGAGAAAGTTATGCAACCATGGTGAATAATCGTATTGCTCACCTGTTACCGACAATTTCATGAGTTACGACCAAGCAGAAAGCTAAGCGGTCAACAAACTCATACACTGTATGACCACTGCAGGTATCACATTTATTCTGTCATTCGCAATGCTGTAATTTTTATTAGTCACAGGCACCCTTAATGATATCAACTGAAGCTTTTTTGTAATCTGATAAGACCTCTTACCATTAGGTTTAATCTCTTAGTATGACGTTCAATTAACTAACAGTTGCTTCTTGATAAATTTTCCTCTATGTAACACAAACGGTTTTTTCCCACAGTTTATTTCAATCTGTTGTCATACTCATCACCGCTGCTACTGTTCGTACCGAGCGTAAGGCTTTAAACAGAATACTGTTGTCTAAACGTTTGCCATGCCTAGAACTGTTCTATCAAAGAAGATAATTTATATGAAGCAGTCGTTCGTAATCACCCATTTAATGCAAGTGTCTTCTGTTTAGTGATCCCGTAAAAGTGCCGATTCTTAGTCAATGTACACCTCCGTAAGAATCCATTGATTCACTTGCATCAGTTGGGTGCATCCACGTAAGTCTTTGTATAAAGGTTGCTGAATGTACTCTGAGTTGGCCGATTAACTGAGGTTAACAACCGTATAGTAGACCGTCGGATTACTAGCATGAATCAGACTATTCAATAGTCGAACATCTTTTAATTCTTGGACACTATAGTGACCCTAAATGCTCGTTCGGTATGTTAACTCATGCACAACCAACAAACTCACTAAAGTTCAACGATGTAATCACGACTGAGAGTGACCTTTGTGCTCATATAAACAGCCATCAGTGATATTGAGAGGACAATGATGCAAATATCACAAGCGTGTATCAACTAGTGTTTCTGTTGGTTCCGTTCTGACTACAAGACATTAAACTTAAAAATACCGTTCGGTTTTCCAGTTCTTCAGTAATTGAGAAAACATAAGGAATAACTGAAACTTATGTTCTCATTATTGTTTCCGCAGTTAGGTGTGTTTCTTTTCGTGGACATATTGCGAAAAGTATTACTCACAACTGGTTTAAGACAAAAATGATATCATAACGTAGTTATCTGAATCGTTTCACTAGTCTGATTATCAATAACTGAAGAGCAGAATTGTTAGTGTTGTAGTAACTCAACGAACACTTTTCTGGTTTACACTGGATTTTAGTAATAGACTTTGTTCAAATCGGAATATTTTGTTGGAATGACAATCGAAGCATCCACTATCTCAGTTTAATTTGCCTTATTTTGGCCAAACTTATAGATCCGCTTGGGTTTCCGTTGATACGGTAAACGAATTTATAGCTGGCGCGATTGGTGGTGAGTGAAACATTTTATTTAGCTGGTTAAAATAAACAGGTTATTCCAAGCACAATTCTGTGTTAGTTAGTAGCAAAGGGTATGAATATGTACTTATATTGTTTACCAGTTTGTATGATGACCGGAAAAATGTTTGACTTTTTGGAGTAACTTTGTTCTGCCGCATGCGATATTTCAGAACTGGATATAGTTTCTGCAGAACATGCAACTGTTGTTCAATATTTCCACAAAAATAGCACGATTTTAAATAAAGTACAGAATAATGTAAAATATTTTTATGGCCAGTTCTTTAACTGTTACTGTATTTGTATAGGACTTCATTAAAAACTATATCACAAACAACTGCGACGGATGTGTAGTGGGCACGTGGGTATACACTCGCTTTTGGCCCACTAATAATTTAGGATGCCTTTCCTGAACAAAGAGTGAAGTGTAGTCCTGGTAGGCATCCAACTAAAAGGACGCGATAAGGTTTGGGGAAAGCAGTATACTTCCAGTGGTGTTTGTAAATATGATAAATAGTTATTTCTAGCCTGATCTGAAACCAACGGCGACAACCAACGGCAGAGAGAAAGGGAACACGAGATGGGCTTCAGTCCACTCGGCGATAATCAAAAGCATACAACTGCGTGCAATTAGTTATAGGAGTGAGAAAAATGGCACTGAGTTTGTATCAGATTTCTTGTAGCAGTCGTGCACAAAATCCTGTGTCTAGAACAGAGAAACGGGAAAGCATGGTTCGCAACCGGAATCCTTAGAGAGGCAACACGATCGTTGGCCACTACAGATGTGTCGTAGTCTTTAGTGAAATAATTGATTCTCCGAAATTACTTTGGTACAATTCGGCCAGTTATGGCCGAATGTTTGTCAACAGTTGCATGAACGTAAAAACAACTTCTGTTCCAACTTTCACAAAACATATTTGGTATTAGTCCCACGTGTTTTGCCTGGCTAGATCGCTAACGGCTGTTGATCTTTCAGGGGCGTCGTTGAAGTTTTCCATCTAACCCTCCACCGAAATGAAACCTCGTCTCAATAAGAAATGGTTTACATAGAAATAGTCACTTGGAGGGAACGAATACAAGTTCTGAAACACTCTGTTGTTGAGTTATACATTGTACATCTTGCATGCGAGCAACAAAAGACAACCATCGACGTCCAATACAGTGGTATTGAATGTCAGCCTGTGATGCTTACAGAAGAGGGACTTGCTTCTTACTGTAAAAAGCTATCTATGTAATTTTACTTAGTGAAATCTTAAGACTGCCAGCAAAGCATCCTGCGTTTTAGTTCACAGAAATTATGTCGCTTATGAACAGTGACATTTGAATATGGCTCTGGCTAAGTAACAATATTACGGTTAATTTTCGATGAAGCAGATATGAGAAGCTGTCAAGTAGCCGCTTCACATTCTAGGTCCGTAACTTCAAGTTGTGCAGTTCTGTAAATTACATAAAAGCCCTGCCACAATTTGGTGTTTACGACCGTTTCACCCAATACTACTGAGTACTATGCATCGAATATTCGCAGGTAATAATCTTAAACCCATCCAATCACCTGGCAACCTTCCTTTCTCTTCAGTGAACACGGTTACAGACCAGTTATTTTTCCGTTGTGCTGACAGGTTGAATCCTCATCGCGTGGTTCAAAGTATAACAAGGACGCATACGTTACTGATTCAAGACATTAGTCAATCAACTGACCATATTCTTTTGATACATGGTGGAGGAGGTCATGGTCACCAACCATCTCTAAGGACATGCTGTTGGTTTGGCCATTCATTGGAATGTGTGAGATGAACATGAGTTTTGTTGGACGGTTGGATGCCAGTCTCATGTAATGATCAGTTAGCCATTTTACATCAATTTTTCCTCTCTTAGTGCCACTGCATTTGTCTCGCCTGACAAACCGACAACCTCAGCAAACCTTTGGTTGAATGGTTCGAAACTTTACAGCAAAGCTGTGCCTCCGAATTTGAGAACTGACGGGGAGATTGTTTAAAGTTCTGTAAAACTTTCTCCAATGTATATGCAACAGAAGGGTTGCGAAGATGGTTGTTTGAAGTCCATAATTTTACCGCGACTTAATAAGTTCTCTTCGGGAGTGAATGATAGAACAAATAATTGATCACTGTAGCGAGCTCGAAAAAACACTGCAATGCCCAATGATTTGCGTACAGAGTGTTTCGTTTGTTCATACTAAGAACACGGTTCGGATTTAGTTAACTGCCAATGAAATGGTCAAATGCTGTTGAACAGATAAGATCTCTACTAGTGAATCTAAGTTCTTCCGGCTACCTTTCAGAATGGATGAAGGTGGTTACCAACCTGTTGATTCCATATAATTTAGTGTGCTGGTTTCTTCACTTATCACTTAGATACGAGCTGTAGTTTCGTCCCACTTTCAGGAGGAAACGAAAATTTAGAAGAGACAACCAATCGTGTGTGGAGAAAGGGCTCCGTGTCATACTTCGACCACCTTAATGTTGTTTGTGCTAAATGATGTACGTAAGGTTGTTACCGTGATTTCCCACAACCGGTTTCTGTCATAAGTTCAAAAGTGGATATTCTTGTGCACGAAAACAACTGGACCACCTTAGTGTCACTGACAGATCGCTGTATTTCAGTTACCACAGTTTAGCCATTCCGTCTTGCCAAGTGTGTAACCACTAAAAGGGCCAACATTGCTCACGATCGAGGCGCGACTATGCACTAATGATTGCCTTCAACATAGGTGAACTCTAATTCGTGTAGCTAGTTTGATTAACTAGAATTACTGCTAATCGACGACATTGCGTTTCAGTTAAAGTGGTACGTTCCGAATACACATTATATTCAAGCTACAATCGAATAATTCCCCAAACATGACTTTCCTCAGCTGAATGGTTGTTTACTGTAGGAACTTGAGATACATCTGCCCGTAGGTAATCCTCAGTTAAAAACGCACGACTGTACTCAGGATATTTAGGCCACCATAGCCATTTGGGCTGGTTGGTTAATCAGAGATGAAAGCTGGAGCAGAGAAACTTGTGCGTTGAGCTGTTGATTGCGATTTTTAAGTAACTGCTTGTGGGAAAAGGCATCTTCTATGAAGTTTGTACGTAAGTAACTGTCTAAAATTGTATGCAATTATGTGACTGGCTGTTTTACTCTAGTGGAGAACAGGATTTCCGTTTACAAATCTGGCCATGAAGTTGTCAGTTTTGTTATCGTCAAGGATAAATCTCCTATTAGATGTTGATGATTTACACTCGAGCTGCTAATTTTTCAAGCACTGATCAGTTATATTCGAGTGTACTTGCGTCCAGTCCACTAAACGTATGCGTTCGATACACGACAGTAGAAAATATATTACATTAGGAGCATAGTGTGATGTGAAATTCACTGAGCGCGTTTTGCTGTCCTGATAAGCGGTTCGTCAATAGCACACGAATAAGCGTAATCTCAAATTTGTGCCAAGATTTCTCCCTAGGGATTGTGTTTTAGTTAACAAAGAAAATGATATGGTTCAATTGATGCTACGCACGAAACACGCGGTTTCGTCGTAACGGTACTCAGCTCACTAAAGCCATGGGTCTTAGCAACAGTTTTACTTAGTCTCTCTCTTATGTGACAATGTTTTCCCACAGGTAGAATCAAAACTTTTGATATTCTGGGCTACATATGCACATAAATGAATTTTGGTTCAGGAACTCTCTGCAAGAGTCAACCGTAAAAAGTTCACTTCAGGTCTGCTCGTACTGCCATGAGGTAAGTTCGCAGCTTCGTGCGTTAAATTCTGGATAATTCTCAATTTCTTCATGAGAACGACGTAGTAGTCCGGCAGTGTGTCCACATGGAAACATTTTCCAAGCTGTACGGTTAACATGGCTCTAGTTTACACACTTGACAAATCTGGTGCTGAATTCCTTTAACTGTCTCACATGTCACTCAAAGTATTTGAAGTATGTGTGCAACAAACTGATGATGACTTTCTTCTCTTGGCAACCAATGCCACGTGAGTTACCTGACGATGAACAAGCAAATCCGGACTGGTTGCTAACCATTTCTAATCTTCCATTGACTCACGCCAGTTACTAAGTATTTCGCAATGGATTGCTTACTATCTGTTTGAATATAAAAGCCGAAACAAATGGTCAGCGGTGTTCATATTAACATGAACTGAGTACTCTGTTCTCATCCTTTTTATTCTGATTTGTCTATGGTTCCGGTTCGGATGTAGTTCATGCTGATGATCATCCAAACTTTACATCGCTTTATAATGTTTTCAAACGGAATTATGCTGTAATGGAGAATTTGTTACAATAACAGTTGGATTACCGAAGCGTACCAATTTAAAATGGGCATTGATTATGTTTGGTTCAAACGGAAAATTCCGACTTCCCGCGTCATCTATCGGATGCATAAAATCATCATAAATAACCCCTTCATTCTTGGGTTTAGTGTTCCCCATGGATCATCACAGTGATAATATCTTGCGCATTCACATTTCATGTAGAATGTATTCACAGTATCAGTCGTGGTCGCAACTACGACCAAACCGACTTCGCAGAAGGGTAGTTCTGGGTAAACATCGAAAGTGAACCCGGATATGACAACCCTTTTCGGCGATCATGGTATTTAGTCCACTTTTAACCTGTTTTCCATATACCTGATTATAAAGATCTAAGTACGCCGATGAACGAACACAGGTTTCATTGTTAGTACATGAGTTCAAGTTAGACCGGATATTAATTGAAACGGACAAGTACAGGCCATCGTGTATCGCAAGCTGTTGAACTAAGCTGAAGGCATGGACAGTAATCAACTTCATACTAGCGGTTTGAGTACTTTGTCTGACGAGTTTGTGGCGTACACTATCAGTCTGATAGTCTGTTCATAATCCGCTTAGCAGGGAGTTATCAGTATTTTGTAATGCTACAGCACTCTTGCAGGATCACACTAATCACAATGGTGTTAATCTTATTGATTTCATTAGTTAACGCAAAAAAACTGTTGTAGCCTGTCTGATCTACTTTCAATAGATGTCAAACAATGGAATCAATATATCAACATGTTTCAGTTGACACTCCGATGCAATCTGTACGAAACGGTCAACGTTTCACAACAAGCAAACCGTTCGCCACAGTTCTGTTTCCTTTTGCGTTGTACGTTGGAATGTGTGCACTTCGCAGGGTTCTCGGTCAGTGATATTTCTGTGATACCACATTTGTTCAGGCGACCAGTTTGTAACAATTTTCTACTAAGTATAACTGGCTACGTGCTACTAACTGAACGATACTCAAGCTTGGTTGTAGCATCCCCAATTAGGTGACCTTTCTAATTGGCCCTGTAAGAACAGGAACACTGGACAAAGTTTCTGCTAATCCATAATGCACGAACCTTTTATGGCCGGGTCTGGAAGCCCGGTGCGCATACTCATTGGACATTACAGTGCTATTAACCTGAAACGTGATCTGACCACGTTCACACGTCTAGTATCTCGGTTACTTTAACATTTTAGTAATTCTTAGACTACCCGATCATCTCTGTTGGAAACGGTGACTGTAGTGTAAGTTTTGTAAGTATAAACACAGTCGGCCGAGGTATGAATCCGTGCGGGTTATGTTGGTTTGAAGTTAGATGTTCTTAATTAGTCTTCCAGTATGTACCATGAACATATATATTCCAGCAAATAAACCACAACAAGTACACATTCATGTTGAGCGCTTAATGGTGCAATACCTATGAACACTTGCTGGGTTTGCGTTACTGTGTCCTGAGTTTATAATAAAACATCGAACTCTGGCTGAACACTCATAGCGCTAGATTAGTGAATTTGTCAGTCAAACAACGCATACGACATTCGAGAAAACCAATCACAAAGTTAAATTTTCAGATAGCCTGCCTAATGCCCACTTGAGTAGGTATATCATTCCCGATCCTTGAAACCTATTGGTTTCCCTCATTCTATCAGTACACCGGAAACTGCAACTCAGTTGAGTTCTTATTCATGTCGTTGTAAAAAGTGACCAATATGTAAAGCACTATAGCCTTCCTTTGACTAGCACACCTAAGTAAAAATAACCGTAAACCAAAAACGATATAACGAACGATTGGTTGCAGGAAAACCTTAATTTATTTTAACAGTTATGCTTGCAGGGAAGAAGAATTGAGGTATGTAATGCCAATCGGGCTGCACCACTGGGATGTGGAGTCAACTGTCTAGTCTGGGTGAATGCGCCCTGTTTTGGTTTGACCGAACTGACTTCGACCACCCAAGCCTGGTGACGTAATCAAATTGTAGCCTTCCTGTACTTGGACAGAATGCGACATCTGACCTTTCACGGCGGACTTAGAGAGACTGGAGAAACAATGTGGAACGCCCTCTGATTGTCCGCAGGACTACCAAGATCAAACAAATAGGCCTGCTCAGATAAGTGTGACTGATCTAGAATTAAGCCGGTGTTTTGGTCCACTAAGCGGCTTGCAGCCGCCAGGCAGACATCAAGAGGGCGTTCCTCACCTTCTGTTTAAACGACTCGGCCCGTTCCTGAAAGGTCAAATGTCGCGCCCTTTCAGTAGCGGAGATGGTTGCAATCGCCTTACGTCACCCGTATTCGATTATTCTACTATGTAGGCAGCCGTGGACAATCACGGTTACCGAAACCCAGATGCAGTTGGATTCACTATTCCTGGCGTCATTTGGGTATCCCTAGTTATCTGAAGTTAAACTCTTTTGGGGCAGTAATGGCAACATTGAATTTGTGTTCGTCATCACCTTGTGTCTAGCTTATATCTTAACCAGTTAGTGTATGCACGCTGATTAGGATTATGTCATTACATGATCCAGAAATCGGGACCTCTCGAACGTAGTTCTGTTAGGTGGCGATGCAGTTTCAAGACGTCTACAGGGATTTGTGCTTAGACAAAGCAGTTTAAACAACCTGATAATCAACATTTACACTCATAAACAACCGTGACCAATTTTTGAGACACAGTTACAGTGGGCCACCTTGAAGCGCCCATAGGAGTTACCCGAAGAAATAGGTTTGACTTTATAAGACTGATTTATACGCTTTCATAATTTCTGTAGTCACTGATGCTGTTACTCAGCAACCTGACTATAGTTACAATCATCCGTTCTGTGTTAAGTACACGTTATATGATAAGAACAGGGTGGCTACGTCTGATAAAGACGCTGTGATAGTCACAATTCCTGTTTTTACGTGATGTCTCTGGTTGTTTGACATTACTATCACTCCACATAAAGTTTGATCGATCAAAGTCCCTACCGACTGTTCCGTTCTTCGATTTAACTTTTCCATTGTTCAGGGTGTCAGCTTCGCAACTAACGAAGGTATGACAAGGTGTCACAAATGCATCAGGAATTACATTAAATGTATGCAGTTGGTCCCGTCAAAGTAGTAGAAACAGATTTATTTCAGTCGGACGTCAATAACTCTCTCTCTGTATATATATATATATGCTGGGCAATCAGACTCACTACATTATACCAGACACTCATCCGGCAGGCTGGAGGGTCTTGGTAACTGGGCTGACTGGAATGTGCCATCCTAACTGTTCCTTGTTGTTGAGTTTCTATTGCTCTGAAAGTGAACTTGATCGTTGTTTGGTATTTAGCACGCCAAGTGGCGTGCACACACCATGGCCTTATACAGCGTTGGGAGAAGTCTACTCGTGGTTGTTAGATGACAAACGCTTACTAGGTTGAAAGCCAACCTCAAATGGTTCTTCGAGGTGAATGTATGAGAATACTGCGAGCAGTGGCGACGAAAGGTAACTTAAGCATATTGCTGCAACTTCACTGCAAGTAGCCTTGTGGGTAGGTGACTGTATGACCGTTCTGGTCAATGCTCACTAGCCGCAATTTTGTATCTATTCACGTACATGGTGATAATGAGATCCAAGTAGGCAGTCTAGGGGGCCAACCATCTGCTAGTTTGTAACTTTGCCCTGAAATGTTTGCTTAATCGTGGTCGTTAAGTAAGTGAACTAACGGGAGCTGAATTCAATAGCCTTTTATCTGACCGGATTAAACAGCAGACTTGACTATTTTGAAAAGAACATTCGCCCCATACATGGCTGATTTAAAAAAAGCTGCCTGTGCACACAATAAATTAGACAGCGTCGAACCTGGTTAAGATAGCTTTTATTCATAAAATTTCTGGATATCAGGTACATCAGTTACATCGCTTTTCATTGTGAGCAATAAAATGAATCGTCACTAAATTGTTCTACCTTTTTGTTGTTAAGACGTCAAAAATTTATGAGTTAGATTTGCACTGGACCTCAGTAAAGTTATTTCTTCGTGTTGCCTGTAACAGCCTTTTCTTCATCAGACACTTGTTAATGTCGTTTTCTTAACATGTTAGGTATGGCCGGGTTGGCAGTCGGTCATCCAATGGATACAGTGAAAATCTTGATGCAGAACTCCTTGCACCGGCCGACTACAATGGGCGTAGTTAATCTGGTCAGACAAGCCGGACTTGTAAGTTTATCAGTTGAGCATCTGTTGTGAAGTGAATATATGCATCTACTAACCTGAATGGGCGAGCAGTACTGGGTAAGTATTTTACGAACAGACCTGTGGTTGCTCCGGTGAACATCGTAATATCGTCTCTACCTGAATAGCTACTACAGACTTAACCTTTAGTCTATATCTTTTCCACCTTAAGATGTCCTGATGACAATTTCATACATGCTTAGTTTAGTTTCTTCTGAAGCAATCAGGCTAACGTAACCCAAGCCACGTCTCAGGTAGCGCGATGACCCTCCAGATTGGTCCAGCCTAAGCGGATTCTAAATGGTGTAGTAGGGAAGAGAGTGGAAACGGAAACGTTGAATGCGTGTGGGTTGGTGTATATCACCAGCTGTTCTCACGGAGTCGCACCAGCAATTGCCGGTAGAATATAACGGAAGGAACTTACTGGGAAGGTATTTGATAAGTTGTGGCTGACGAAAAAATGAACAGTCATTTTGGCGAAGTTAAACAAGTCTAAGTGAAGCACAGTAGGACTCCACTGAGATGGCTTTATTGTGAGTCCTGCTTTTGTAATTCTATGCACAGCTGTTGAAGTCAAATGCGATGTTTCCGTTTCTAACCTCCGCATCTCTGATATCAGGCAAATCTACAAAGTCATTTAAAACTGAAATCCAGTTATTGTTCGAATCTCGGTCAGAACACGTACGGACAAAATTGACAGCTTTCTTTTGAACGATGATATTCTGGGGCGATATGTGCTTATTACGAAGTATAATGTCCAGATACTATGCGACCTAGTAAAATAACGTATCAGTCGTGTATTCACAAGCTGAATTGCGTTAACACGTCATACAGAAAACAGAATATAGTAGCCTCCGTCTGATCTAACAGGTTCGTCTTTCGGTATTGCACAAGCATTTCGCCAATACTACAGACGGTCTTCAGTTTTACCACTTGTCTTCTGATCATTTCGGTGCTTGTTTGCAAGTGACCAACTTATCCAGAATGGGCTGCAAATATCTTTTAAATAACATAAAATCAAACATAGATTCCTAACTTATTGTCTGTTGGATTTGAACTTTTGATCGGACACCGTTTTCAAAACGTGCATCTTTGACTCAACAAGCTTGTGTTTAAGTCATTTCACAGTCTCTTAATTTGTTGGATCACGTGACTCGCAAACAGCTAGTGAAGAGGGGTGCTTAGGCGATACAAACATATTCATCCGGTGACATATTTGAGTTTGGGTAGGCATGGGATATTTAAGGAATGTTGGCTGACATGTTCAACATAGACTGCTGAAGCGATGAACTGTAATGTCTCATTGTGTAGTGAAACTGCAGTATGAGAAATTTGGAGGCAAGCCTAATATGTCTTTTTCTCTGTCCTAGACCAACTTCTTTAAAGGTTTGTCACTTCCGTTCTATTCTTATGGAATTGTGAATGCGGTGACATTTGGCACCTACAAATGTTCGCTAAAGAAGCTAGATCCAACCGAAGCGTCTTCCGGTGCTTGTGCGGTGGCAGGAGCTCTATCTGCGGTGGTGCAACTCATACCAGCAGTGCCCGTTGAATTGATCAAAATACAACAACAGAACAGCGCATCCCGTTCGGGTAAGAATTGTTTGATGTAAACAACTTCGAGTGGGCCAAAGTTATCTCACTAACCGAGTATTCAGTCGAAATTTTCTCACAACTACAATCAAGGCGTGGTTTGCTTTGTTTACTGGTGTGCATGTTTACTCTTATTCACAAGAAACGGCTAGAGTTTAAGAAAATAACTGTTACCGTGAAAAATGTTCATCTGCCTACGACATATTCACCGACGTTGTTGTGTAGGAAGGGTGAACTAAGCTGAGAATAGGATGGAACGATCGCCGACTAAAATGCGTTGGCGGTCAGCACACATTGTGCACTCAGCAGAGGATTCTTTCATCATGGTTATCAGTTGATGCAACTCTCAAACTTCCCTAGATTTTCAAAAGACCTAGTGAATGACGCTTGAAAAAAAGTTACTTGCAATTGTTTTGCATGTTATTTGTTGCTCAATTCTATCCATAGTTTTGTGGACAAGTAAAACCAATGGTTACAACACGATTCACATAAATTGAGTTTCGAAGTTGTTGCATCAACTAAAACGTTCGAACAGTTATATTCAGTTCTAAATCTCTGTTAGCGATTGAACTCCATGAATACGACTTTTGTCTGAGGAAGTAACATTTGAGAATGAGGTTGTTAGTTGTTGCTTCTGAACAGTCTATACGAAATGGAACGGAGGATTTTTATCGAGAAGAGTCACAGAGCAAACGTTTCGAAAGTGTGGTGTTTCATTACTATGCATTATTAATGCACTAGCAATTAATGAGTATAGCGATTACTTATTGACCTTCCTCCGGTTTGTATACTTTAGGTCCGGCACCCAGCATCCTAAATTGCATACGTGCGATAATCCAAACACACGGCTTTCGTGGTCTCTATACCGGGCTCACAGCTCACGCGTTTCGTGATGTACCGGGACTCACAGTGTACTTCTTGACATATGAGAAAATATTCAGTCTGAACACATGTTTTGGGATGAGTCCCTTTTGGTCAGCGTTTATTGCCGGTGCAATCAGCGGCCCAGTATCTTGGGTTGTATCCGTGCCATTTGTGAGTTCTGATTTATGGGAATGTGTTGCATGAAGTTATCCGTAATGTGAGTTTAGGCTGTTATGTTTGTAGTTATTCCAAACAAGCAAACCAGACTGTCTGATGAATAAATGTGAACTCGGTTTCAGTTCAGTGATAATGAAAACTGCACACATCGGACGTCATTATTAGAAACATTTCAGTACATTGTTGACAAATATAGAATTTGTAAGTACTTTTCACCATCTTGTAATACCCGATTAATTAACAGAACCAGGCAGAAATGCACGTAAAGTATACGTTTAGTTTACGTTATTACCTTGAAAACTAGATTTTATTGAACACAATAACACCGTTCATTGAAAGATCAATATGTTCGAGTTTCCACAGGCTGCATATTGTCGAATTTGTTCCAGGATTCCTTCAATAAAAATTATGACGTAGTTGTTACAATCACCAAAGCACCATTTGGAAAAAAGTGACTGAAATATCTCATTCGGTCTTAATACAGGATGTTGTGAAAACGCGAATGCAATCGGGTGAGCTGAATACGGCGAAAGATGTGCTGCGTGGCCTTTTGAAACAAAACGACTATGCTGTATTTTTTCGTGGATTTCACGTGACTATGTTGAGAGCGCTGATTGTCAATGCGAGTGTCTTTGCCGTGTATGAGGTGGCATATGATTGGTTGAACAAGAAGTACTCCAGCTCAGTGTACGTCTGTGACTCCGTCCAGGCATTCTGAGGAAAGAAATATGAACATACATCCTAGGAAATTATTGAAGGCGCTCCAGTGTTGAAGAAATTCAACGCTCAGTCACACCGCTCGTTCCCGCTCACCGCGGCATCTGAACATCTGTTTTCGCTGGACATTGCAAATAACGTGATATTAACTGCGTGCCGCATGATTCATTGATCGATATTGTTTTGACTAACCGATTCAGTTGTATTCATTTTCCATGCTAAAATGATTAGAAGTACGTGTTTACTGCTATAAAGTTGGTGGAAGGGATTACGGTCAAAGTTGGAATTCGCCAGTACTTTTGCCACTAAATCTAACTTTTAAGATTATTAGTTAGAAGGTTAGTTAGTTGCCCTCAGTCAGCAAACCCATGATGTGTGTCTTGTTGGATGATTATCTTAAGTCGTCCTGAAATTTCCCACGAATCTATAATTCAGTTTACGAGAATTTAACGCTCACGAACTTCGAAACTTTTGTACGGCTGGTGCTTTTGAAGCTTTAGCAACATGTGGTGGAATGCAATACGGAGGAAATTCGCCCACCTGTACTCTGCACAAGCAGAGTGTCGGCTCTTGAGCATGGTGATGTCGTCTCACAAGGTTCGTTGACTTAAAAACAACCTACGAGTGGAACATTTATGTCTGGGTGGACGTGGTGTGCTATTTTTAAATAGGCAGCCCTGTGGTCAGTGTATAATTTGGGTTTGGGGTATGAAGACGTCAACAACGAAGCGTATTTGATTATATTGTTTCCGACTTTCTGGTTTAAGTCCAGCAGACAATGAACCCTGTGTGATGGGCCGGAGAAGAGAACTTGACGTAACTTGAGCATGAAATCTCTGTGTGCACCGGTTTACTGTATTTTCTTCTATTCTCTGTACCACTGTGTTAATTGTATCTTACTTCACCCTCGGTTTTTACTCTTAATTTGTTGCTATACGTTGACTGATTTTGGTTGCCGTTAACTTGTTGGTTATACAAGTATAACTTGAATCAGTGTACAAAATAACATGGACCATCGTTAAAGCATGTGTAACAACTTGATACAAACGCACTGATGCTACTCTCGCACTTTGAGAGAACAAACACTCCAAAATCGACTTCATGGTCACCTTGTTGAAAGTGATCGTTTGAAGATCAATCTAACGCAGCAGGAAATATGATAGTTTATCAGATCCGATTGCTGCCATGTGAATATAGGGTGAGGGTTCGGTAGGGGGATAACCTGCGGAAATATGATTTTAAAACTTGTGACCTACAAATGCCAGGCGAAAACATCAAGTTTGTGGTGTTGATCATCGCTGATTATTGTTTTTTGCAGTTCATGGTGAACTGCTTTAAATCCAACAATCCACTCATTATTTCACTTCGCATATGGCGGGAAAAACCAATGCTGCAGTAGATCAGTAACTGGTAATCATGGTTTACTTCGAACTAATGTCATGCGTGTGTATTATTCAGAAGTTTATTAGCAGAAGACTACTAGATGGAACTCTTCCCGTTACCATGAGAAAATACGTTCTTCCTCAGAAGCAGTAATGCGCAACAGAAGAGGTAAAGTTGTGTTTCGTAAATTCGATGCAGCGCTCTACATCAGTTACTGGGATACACCTTCCTATGACACTAACATGATGCCACACGTCCTGGTTGCTTTGAGGCTGAATTCCATCACTTATATCGACAGATCACCTAGGCTAATTTGAATCATCCTTATGTGAAAATGATTTTAGACCTCAACATCTGTGAACGCAAACCTCAAAGAGAGTTGCCGAACATCCGAGTTCCGTGTATCTTCCAAGAATTGCCTGTGTTTCTCCAGCTGTTTACATGGCTCGATGCCTGAATTTATCCGCGTACGTGGAATTATGTTGAAATTCACGCATTTTTTCAAGCTGCGTTTCAGCTACGTCTATTATAACAATGAGAATAAAGACTTCTGGACGGACATGTGTATTTGATCATTCATTTTCGGGCCAGTACAATCATATGAGGTTAGCAGAGTTTGATCGAGATATCGATCGGACTCTTTAAGGAGAAAATAGATTATTGGTCAGTCAACTGGCCATGGCTTGATTGGTCGGTTACCTCACGCTTGTCCAATAGTTTGACGACGCAAGTTGGCCATCGATCCGATGGATTTGTGGACATGGTAGGTGCAGCGTCTGAACAAACATTTCTGATGACATAATACCGGGTGAAGCAGCCCGATTCCGATAGTCTCAGTAGCATAATGTGTTCTAATTCAGACAGATTTTGATGGGTTGCCTGGTTTGCGATATACCATTTTAATGGCTTGACCAGTTTTCACCAGATGAGCCAGAATAACACCCGATCGTGATTTATGCAACACGACAGTTTATCTTTAATCAGAGATTACGCGTAAATAGTGTTTACGTAACTTTGGGTGGTTAATTATACCATGCTGATTTGCAATCGACTGCAACACAATGTAAACGTTTATCAGAAGAAGTACACTAGTGCACTAAAGGGTTTATCCAATCCAGTAAGGGGTTGCGCAGCAGTTTAGTTGGACAGTCGGCATTACTATGGAGGTAAAAGTTTCCATACTTTCTGCTAGCAAAACCGAAACATTACTCCGTGTGTTGAACAACTCAAGAGTAATGACATCGCTCTGAACACAACCCGGATAATCGACTTATTGCGTTTGTTGCAGTCTGAAACAGTGTTTCGTTGAAGGGTAAGTAATGTAACTACCTTGCTCATACTGAACATATCTAATGTGTTTGGCTTCAGTTTGGTGTTTTCCAGGAGCAAATTAGTAACGAAAAATTCGCAGAAAATCATTTGTAAGATATCCGTACCGAGTTTAGTACGAATGAATTCAAACAGTTTGGGCGTCGCATTTAACTTGTTACTGATAAGTGGATCGAGAATAACGCAACGTTGTGCGCAGTTTGTAATACTCTAAGTTTCACCCACATCCGAGTGGCTCCCTTGAGGATGTTGTTGTTAGAGTGATCTTAACTACAACTCTCCTGGGGGGCATCCGAGGCGGTTCAAACGGGAAGGATTGAAACTTGCTCCTTATGCAGAAAACGATGTTCATAGACTCGATAAAACTGCTCGTCTACCAGTTTCAGCCGCATCAAATTTCACAGGCTGCAATTGGCAAAGTGCACGTTTATTACAGTAAGATTAAGTTGTTTAACCGGACGTAAATCGTTGCCTTTGAAAAATTCAACATTGACTGTTTTTGTATAGTCGAGAGAACGAATGTGATGCGTTTATGTGTTGCACGAAAAAATTATCCACTCCTCGATCAAGTTCCACAAATGAGATCGGTGTTAAAGAAGCAACGGCAGACTTCAACATACGAACAAAATTTTCTGCAAGTCCATTGGACTGCGGTTGTTGCGGAGCTGTGAACAAATGTCGACATCCAACTCCTTTAATCCATTCCTCTAAAGGCTTGGCAGTGAAGTGGGTACCATTGTCAGTGACCAAAGCGGCAGGTACACCCTCGCGACAGAATGCCTCCTTCAAAGCATGGTGTGTAAAGTTTACACTCGGTGAGGTATTGAGGAAAACTTCAGGCCAACTAGAGTAAGCATCAGTAATCAGTATGGCATAGTATTTCTCCAGGAAAAAACCACAGTAGTCAGCGTGAACCCGCTAAAACGTAATAGGCCATGGGGTTGTTTCGTATGAGTCTTGTGCACACATTTGGTACAATTTTCGGCAGTGATTTCAATGTCTGTTTCTAATCCCGGCCACCAACAAGATATGCGTGCAAGCGACTTCATCTTATCAACTCCTGAATGTCCAGAATGCAAATCCGCGAGAACATCAAATCTTAGAGTCGGTGGTATTACAACACGATCATCAAACACACAATAATCCCTCCGGAGTGATAGACAAACTTTCACGGCGGCAGTAAAATGCAGGGAATCTACGCCGCTTCTGTTGTGTCCAGCCACGTTTTAGGGCAGAGATAACAGGACTGAAGAATTTACGAATGTCGCACACAAGTGTATTCCTGTTTACTGGCATTGATGGAATTAGTAAACAGTCAAATTCGTTAGAGCTTGAGTCCGCTGACGAAATTCTGAATAAGAAATCAACATGGGGGATTGCTTTTGCACTATGATGAATAATTGTGTAATTGTATAGGCTGAAAGCAATGCTCCAGCGTTGCACCATGGTAGCAGATGGCTGCCAGCGATCTGCTGGAATGATACAGGAATCTTAAGGCTTCGTGATCTGTTGCAATGGTGAACGGCAGACCAAAAAGATACCTATGCGGTCTTTTAACAGCCCAATATACTCCATGAGCTTCACTTTGTTGATAAGCAGATTGGGAATAACACAAAGTTACGAGCAAGTTGTAATACTCTACGTTTCAACCACCTCGGGTGGCCTTCCTCAGGAGTGTTGTAATCGAAATCACATTCGATTACAACACTCCTGAGGAAGGTCACCCGAGGTGGTTGAAACGTAGAGTATTACAACTTGCTCGTAACTTTGTGTTATTCACAATCTGTTTATCAATAACATGTTAAACAGGAATCCCAAACTATTCAACTTCATTCGTACTAAATTTAGTGCGGATATGTTACGGCTTCACGTTGTGTCTTAGAAGATCCGCGTTTGGCTTTAGGCAGACGACGGGTTTACAACACTGTTCGAGAGCCGCACCTATTCCAATGGGAGGAGCATCGGCAATTTCAGTTGAATGATTCTTGGCAGAGGACGGTTTCAAAACAGCAGTAGTATGAAGGTGACGGAGTAAAATACTAAAAGTTTTCTGGTGGTTAGTGAATCAAGAAAAATTGTTGATGGATAACATATCAAACAAAAAAATACAACACTGGGCGGAGTTCGAAATAAAGCGTGAGCAATATTTGAGTGCACCCAAAACAGAACGGAGTTCATGATGATTAGCCGGTGACGGTGCATTCACTAATGGGGCCAAGCGATGCGAATCTGGTTTCAAGCCACAGCTATCAACAAAGTAACCAAGACATGAGAACGAAGAAACTGAAAAGTTACACTTTTTGGGGTTAATGGCCATACTGGAATCAAAAAATCATTTCAACAGAGAAAGAAGACGATAATCATGGATAAGCTTATCAGGAGCATGAACAGTAACATCATTCTGATAGGTTTCTATACCATTTAAGTTGTTAGTAACTGTATTCATAACACCGTGAAATACAGTTGGCGAAACGTTTGAACCAAACGGTAGAAAATTGTATCGTTACAGACCGAATGGTGTGGTAATCACAGTCAAGTTGCTTCATAATTCATCAAGTGTGTTGAAACTGATCCAGCCAAATAATACCCAGTCAGTGTTCACTATCGATAACCGATCGACAATGAAAAACGGAATCAGCGCGTTGACCCCGTTTATCAGTACCGACCATGGAAAATAGAGCGTACAGAGTAACAAGTCAAGTTAGCCAGGCACGGAGCGAGTTGTGATTTCAGCTCCGGGACGGATGTTACAAAGTGGATAGCTTGACTAAAACAACAGTAGATGGAAAACCAAAATCATCAATTAGCTACAGATGAGTGCGACTATCAAAATATTATTTATTATATTCGTTACAAGTGGCATTTGTAGGTAAGTATCCCTTAAATCAATTTTTGAAAAGACCTTAGAACCCGCCAAACGATACAGCACATCCTCAGGTTCTTCTGTTGTGCAGATATGTTGTAGTACGCGTGTATTCAACGTTAGGCTATAGTCACTACAAATTCTACGTGTAATCCAATCAGCTTTCAATGGTGTCACTATTGTAGTTGTAGTAGGTGTTATTACTCCTGTGTCACACATGGATTGCATAAGTTCTCCCAAACCAAATGGAATAATTCGTCTCTGATGGTTGGGAACAGTGGCAGTGTTGTTTGTAGCTCGGGTTGATTGTTTCGGTATTGATATGTTCGCCGAGCTTGGCATTAAGGTTGCAAACGTTTCATCACCAAGCGAGGTGACATCATCAGTGCGTGAGTGTTTCAACATATAATTTTGAATGTGGCTGAAACGCTCACTCACTGATGATGTCACCTCGCTTGGTGATGAAACGTTTGCAACCTAAATGCCAAGCTCGGTGGACATATCAATACCAAAATAATTCGTCTCTCAAGAAAGACTGGGAATCCAGAGGCTTTAACTTTAACCTTTGGTATTCGCATTCCTCCTGTGGCTTTAGAGCAGTCCATTATAACTTGTTTAATATCAACGTCATTTACTGAAGTCAGTAGAGAAATGTCAGAATGTAGTCGTCGTGAAGCTTTAGGACGAAGAATAGAACGACCTGAACTTGTAACTAGAAATTGATAAGCAATAGGGCTAGCATCGTACAACTTCACTGAGAAAGTGCAGTAGCCTACAACAGGCAGTGAATGACCAGTAAAACCAAGAATGTCAACCTGTGTAGGCTGCAGAACAGAATCAGGATTAAATACAGCTAGGTCTGAGCGTGAGGTTATCGACTCCACACTACTGGTGTCAACAATAAAATCGTGACTCTTGCCAGAAGCAGACACTAACGTTTTTCAGTTATGTTCATCATAGGCTACCGTGATACAAACTAGTATTGTTAAAATTAATCGGTTAGAAAATTAATCATATTTATCACATATTACTCCCGTGTTCGGAGGTGACAGGTGAGTGTGCATACGCAAAAACGCAGTGAGTTGTGAGCGAGGGCAGATCTCTTTTGTTGTCAGGTGCAAGCCCTTCAATTGGGAATATTCGGCTTCTATCCAACAATGTATACAATTTCTAAACATCTTCCGTGGCGAAAGCAATTGGTGCTTGATACAGTATGACTGATGAAATGTTCTAGTTTAAATCCAGGTACACGGGTCACGTATCTAGCTAACATAGAACAGCTCCCAATGTTAGCATCATTCAATCCAGCTGATCAAATTCCTACAACTGTGCAACATTCCATCTTTAACTTTCACTGATCTCCACATGCAGCGAATGTTCAGTATCTCAGAACAAAATGCCCACACCATTATGGAGTTCCATTCTGATGTCAGACACATGCCGTTAACTAATCGCGCAACAACATTCACAGGTCAGCTACCATACACGCAATTCCAAACATAATTTCTCAGTGATTGCTAATCTTGCCATAATTTTAGTCAGCTCTGAAGTTATTTATGTGAAACTAACTGAGCGAATGAGTTGATAACAACGTGAACCATTTCCATCTATTTCGCTGAACGTCAAACTTATGAACTGGACTTTTAGTTGAACATCACCAATCGTAATGCTTAACTTATCTCACTCATGAAAATGTCATAATGCCAATGGCTGAAATTGTACCTTTCGGCATGTATACACACCACCCAAAGTCATATAAATCGAGATGCTTGTTCTCACTTTTAAACACTATGACAAGGCAACAAATTAAGACATGTGGACTCATATTGTACTCTGAACCAACTTGGAATGGGCAGCTTTTTTTAAGTTACACACAGCGTTAAGTATTCGATATCCTATTCAACTGTCAGGCGACTGTGAAATGTTGACTGTCTAAAGGACTAAAGAAATCTTATCCAGGAAAGACTGTCTGTAGTGGACGGACTATAAATTCCTATGAATGTTTTCCGTTGGGCGATACTACTTGAATTCTCAGTAGCCATATGGCACTGGAAATTTCTATCTCAGTCCGTCGTTTAACGGACTGCTCTACGCATCTCAGAAGACAATGTGCAGTGCGTGTCCCGTGAAGTGCATGTGAATGGCGAATATACTGTTCAATCTTAGGGAGGAATCTGACAAGGGTTATAAATAGCGCTATAAAATGGGTCTTCCCATGAAAATGTCAACCAGTTCAACTGACAATACTTTCGAAACTAAGAAGAACAGAAATTTGTGTCAAATGAGAGGTGAACATTTTTCAAAATGATTGACGGAATGCCTGAAAGAGCTGAGTGAATGAATACAAAACGGAAAACGAAAAGACAGATTTAACGGTAAGCATGGAATATTCAGTCAAAAAGGGACTATCCGTGTGTAAGCGAACAATTCGCTAAGGGCGTTACCAGTACATCTTTGCTTTCATTCATTGCGTACACCAAACGCTATCAACCTACCCTGTGTATGTAGAAATCGTTTGTGTGCGATATTTCGTTGCCTCGGTTTCAACTAACTGATTTCCAAAAACGGAAGCTTTACAGTTATTAAAAGTGACCTAGTCGCAACATCTCTGGGCTTCTGCCAAAATCTAACCCATGACGAGACCGATGAGCTCAAAATTATCAAGTCTGCCACCTTGCTCATTAGTAATGAAATTTAATGATCGACGGTTGCGTTGATGGATTGCAGCGTGAAGTGGTTAAGAAATCCTAGTTGGCAAACAACTCCTTGGATGATTTGGTGAATTTCTTGTGGCACAATGGATAAAGTGAACAATCGAGTCTAACTACGAAATCTCTGAACTCTTGACGGGACCTCATATCTCTCCTGGTAGGTAGCTTATAGAGTTTGTGCCGGTTGTTCTGTTGCTAGTTAGAATCCGGATTTTTCACTATCGACTTTCTTATAAATGAAAAAAGCTGTCACATTAGTTATCAGTATTACGACTATCAGCTGCATTCTATGAGCCTTTTATAAGATGCTGGCTTACATACATATGTGAGACTCAACCACATCTTAAATATCAGCCACAAAGCTACTCAGTAGCACACATGTTGCGTCAGAGTGGTTCTCAATAATCTATCGACAAAACAGAGAAGGCGCAATCATTATCTCTCACATTCTCCGAATAGATCTCTCAGACAGGCTTATTTGAACTACATTCTCTCCAGTGCCAATTTGATGACAATTTGCTATCATTTAACGTTAGTGGCAGCTTTCCAATCCATTCGCCTAACAGCTTCAGAAGAGAGCCAAAATATTCGACTGTCATTCTTGTTAGAGCTCAGCAGCAGCACCTGCCTTCGCCAAAACAGCATTTTATATCTGCAGCTATGCTTTCGTGAGGAGACTGTGGGCCAATGTGCCTTTGAATTAACACCAGGCACGATCGTGTCGTTCAGGGGGCGATTTACGTTCAGTCTTAAAAAGTGTTATAAAGTATACTAAACAGCTGTGGTAATTCATTTAAACGAGAACATCCCAAACTTCACTCGATGTTTATTTTTATGTCGCTCTTCAATCCTATTGACTTGAAAAAAGCGATCATCTGTTTACTAAATAATCACACGTAAGGCTCGATCGAACTTTACAAAAAAAAACCAGCTACTGAGTAATTATAAACATCAACTGAAACGTTTGCCTAGGGTATGTTACATGACTATAGATATACTGCTAGGTAGATTGATGACGGAAAACCGAGTCGTGATAAAAAGAAAATCCGATTCATTGAATCAGAACAAAGGAGATGAATCTCACAGTAACCGATAGGTCCACGTGTTGACCAAGCTGCTCAAACTAAGCTATAGGGAAACTTTAGCTGCAGATCCGACCTAATGTATTCGGCAGAACCAAAATGTGCGATTATCAACCAGGTAATTATTTGTCAGACGGACATAACGCTAGGGATTTAATGAGGAATCACCACTAATTCAAATCTACTATCGGTAATACATGTTTTGCATTATTCCTAGATGCGCGCGTATTTGAACTCAAAGTTTCTGTCATTCAGACCACACAAACGGAATGGTAATCAAGAGCCGATTGAGTGGAGCCTGGTATTCCAAGTCGATAGGTTGCAGAAAATAGTCCGGATTATTTTATGTATGCTGTAAGTAATGAAGACACTCCATGCAATAGTTTGCTTAAACCTGTTAATGTAAACGTGTCTTGCAAGGCGTAGGAAACCGTTAGACACTCATTGAACAGCAGTGATATTTTAATTATGTGACGACCATATTCACTTATCATTAATTTTCTTTGTGGTTGTCATTTGCTCAACATTCGATAAAAACAGCTTTACACTCTGGAGCATTAGTTTGGACAAATACTTAAAATTACGACACGGCATGCACACTCGCTCAGGATTCTCAATTATTGTACACTAGTATTTTTGATTTATCGGCCGTTCGTCCAGTTCGTGTAGAGACACTAGGTTGATTAGTTTTTTGGCGTGGAGTTCTTAGTTGTCCATTACCGTTTGCCTTGCAACACGCTTCTGACTTCGAAAGTGATTAACTGAAACGAGTTATCTAAATTTTTGGGGAATAATGAGGACACACAAGATGTGAGTAACTAAAGAAACGTGCCACAGTTAGGTTTGCAATACAAGAACAGCATCATGTTTGGCTTACTCAGAACAATAATATAAGGACTTACGGAAGCACGACAGCAGTGAGGTCTGCACAATCATTTAGATATGGCTATCTGGAGGAGGAGGAGGAGGCGGAGGAGGAGACGAACAAGAAAGAGAAGAGGTGATCATAAATCATATGGGCTCCTCAGTCGTTTTTATAGCCGTAGTATCTCTGCACTAACGTCATTGCTAACACCAGCCCTTCCTCCAACGTAACTCTATGACCTCTACACACACAGGAAACAAGAGCCATTCCCACTTTTTCCAGTACACATCACAGCATATTGTGACTGTCTACGCTCCACAAGTGTGTTTGAGCTTTTTACAAGAAGTTTCTGGCAAGAACACTCGATTCAGTGCTCGATTAAATGTTCATTAAGAACTTCTTGATAAAACCAGCCTTGAAGGTTTATCAGGAGCACTCGAAACTTTACGTCATCACAGAAATACCGGTCAGGATAGAGCAACACCAGTATTTCCCGCAACTGTCCATTCAGTGAAATGACATCAGTGCTAAAATTATTAGAAGTTTAGTTCATGTGCTACAACACACATATTACGTGACAGCCTGTCGGTAACCACGCGTTACCAGCAGTAGTCAAATCTAATTACGGCAACCAACTGAATGCTGGTACTTAGCCATCTACCTACGGTGAATACCTGAGATTATTCGAAATTGGGCTTAACGTCCGACAAGCCAAAGCATCATACCAATTTTGCAGTCAACACAGTGCCGACAGCTAGATTATTCACTTGCGTAATACTTTCCGAATGCAAACATCGTCAGCACTAACAAGACCTATCGGATCGTCTTTGGCAAATTCCCGTTACTGGTCTTTGCGATAGTCTTGTTTATCAGAATACTGAAGCTCAACCTCTGTGAGCAGCTTGGTTTGAGTGATGCCCTTTCTGTGTTGTGGTGACAAACTCGGACCAATCCAATGCTTGTGATTGTGTTTAATGTTCTTCTCTGTATAAGATTTTAATCGTTTACCCACTGTGTGTGCGTAAATCGAAGAGGACATCTAGTGAAACATTTACGCCACAAGTTTTTCCCATGACGTTTATGTGACAGAAACGGTGCTGGAAGTTGTCTCCAATAATCACAACCAGATCCACACCTACTCCTCTGAAGGCTTATCTTGTCGTATAAAATACTTCCTACCTAGTCCTTATGTGATGATAAGCCCAGATTACTCTTTCAAATAATGAACCATCTAGCACTTGACAACCTTCTTCGCCTTATCTCTCTGAAGTAGTTGACTGGAAGGCGCATAAATCCCACATGACGCCTAGTCGGTGGTGGTTATCTCCTGGATGTGTGATGACTGCGTTGTTTTCAGGTTTTCTCGGTCTAGTGTTGAGTCTTTCGAGCTGTTGTTCTTTGATCCGTTTAACTTGCAGTTGCCATACCTAAAGTCAAAACCGCAATTTCCATAATTATCCAAAATTCTGCCTCAAGCGTATCATAAATTGCATGGCACTTGACACAATTACTGCTTAGGGTCAGTTGAGTTGACAAGTCAAAACTGTTCGGAATTTCGTTACACCTGAAACTAATAAAAGGTGCTGTTTCTGTTCTATTCTCGAGCAGTAAACTATCGAAAACGTTTATATAATCAGTGTTTCGTATTCGTCACTTTAAAATTGTGTTAATTTGACAGTGATTCAAGATCGCCTGCTCTATAGTGATTATTCTAGAACTCAACGGAAATGTGTACGAGAACACCAGTGACATCTTATTAAACTCCCCCTGCACAAACAGAACACAGTGCATGCTAACGTCAGTAATGAATCGTGGCTGCATCTAATCTTTTGCCATGCATAGTATAACTATCTTTTGTAGGAAGACTTCATACTTATACACAACTGGATTTGACCCAACTATTTACAACTTAATCTTACTGTAATAAACGTGCACTTTGCCAATTGCNGAACACAGTGCATGCTAACGTCAGTAATGAATCGTGGCTGCATCTAATCTTTTGCCATGCATAGTATAACTATCTTTTGTAGGAAGACTTCATACTTATACACAACTGGATTTGACCCAACTATTTACAACTTAATCTTACTGTAATAAACGTGCACTTTGCCAATTGCGGCCTGTAAAATTTAATTGTGGCAGTTAAGCACTAGTGTTAACCACTGATGTATTGCTGTCTATGATGATGATGAAAATTTAATGAGGCTGAAACTGGTAGACGGGCAGTTTTATCGGGTCTGTAAACATCGTTTACTGCATTACGAGCAAGTTTTAATGCTTCTCGTTTCAACCGCCTCGGATGCCCCCCCCCAGGAGTGTTGTAGTTAAGATCACTCTAACAACAACATCCTCAAGGGAGCCACTCGGATGTGGGTGAAACTTAGAGTATTACAAACTGCGCACAACGTTGCGTTATTCTCGATCCACTTATCAGTAACAAGTTAAATGCGACGCCCAAACTGTTTGAATTCATTCGTACTAAACTCGGTACGGATATCTTACAAATGATTTTCTGCGAATTTTTCGTTACTAATTTGCTCCTGGAAAACACCAAACTGAAGCCAAACACATTAGATATGTTCAGTATGAGCAAGGTAGTTACATTACTTACCCTTCAACGAAACACTGTTTCAGACTGCAACAAACGCAATAAGTCGATTATCCGGGTTGTGTTCAGAGCGATGTCATTACTCTTGAGTTGTTCAACACACGGAGTAATGTTTCGGTTTTGCTAGCAGAAAGTATGGAAACTTTTACCTCCATAGTAATGCCGACTGTCCAACTAAACTGCTGCGCAACCCCTTACTGGATTGGATAAACCCTTTAGTGCACTAGTGTACTTCTTCTGATAAACGTTTACATTGTGTTGCAGTCGATTGCAAATCAGCATGGTATAATTAACCACCCAAAGTTACGTAAACACTATTTACGCGTAATCTCTGATTAAAGATAAACTGTCGTGTTGCATAAATCACGATCGGGTGTTATTCTGGCTCATCTGGTGAAAACTGGTCAAGCCATTAAAATGGTATATCGCAAACCAGGCAACCCATCAAAATCTGTCTGAATTAGAACACATTATGCTACTGAGACTATCGGAATCGGGCTGCTTCACCCGGTATTATGTCATCAGAAATGTTTGTTCAGACGCTGCACCTACCATGTCCACAAATCCATCGGATCGATGGCCAACTTGCGTCGTCAAACTATTGGACAAGCGTGAGGTAACCGACCAATCAAGCCATGGCCAGTTGACTGACCAATAATCTATTTTCTCCTTAAAGAGTCCGATCGATATCTCGATCAAACTCTGCTAACCTCATATGATTGTACTGGCCCGAAAATGAATGATCAAATACACATGTCCGTCCAGAAGTCTTTATTCTCATTGTTATAATAGACGTAGCTGAAACGCAGCTTGAAAAAATGCGTGAATTTCAACATAATTCCACGTACGCGGATAAATTCAGGCATCGAGCCATGTAAACAGCTGGAGAAACACAGGCAATTCTTGGAAGATACACGGAACTCGGATGTTCGGCAACTCTCTTTGAGGTTTGCGTTCACAGATGTTGAGGTCTAAAATCATTTTCACATAAGGATGATTCAAATTAGCCTAGGTGATCTGTCGATATAAGTGATGGAATTCAGCCTCAAAGCAACCAGGACGTGTGGCATCATGTTAGTGTCATAGGAAGGTGTATCCCAGTAACTGATGTAGAGCGCTGCATCGAATTTACGAAACACAACTTTACCTCTTCTGTTGCGCATTACTGCTTCTGAGGAAGAACGTATTTTCTCATGGTAACGGGAAGAGTTCCATCTAGTAGTCTTCTGCTAATAAACTTCTGAATAATACACACGCATGACATTAGTTCGAAGTAAACCATGATTACCAGTTACTGATCTACTGCAGCATTGCTTTTTCCCGCCATATGCGAAGTGAAATAATGAGTGGATTGTTGGATTTAAAGCAGTTCACCATGAACTGCAAAAAACAATAATCAGCGATGATCAACACCATAAACTTGATGTTTTCGCCTGGCATTTGTAGGTCACAAGTTTTAAAATCATATTTCCGCAGGTTACCCCCCTACCCAACCCTTACCCCATATTCACATGGCAGCAACCTGATCTGGTAAGCTATCATATTTCCTGTTACGTTAGGTTGATCTTCATACGATGCACTTTCAACAAGGTGACCATGAAGTCGATTTTGGAGTGTTTGTTCTCTCAAAGTGCGAGAGTAGCATCAGTGCGTTTGTATCAAGTTGTTACACATGCTTTAACGATGGTCCATGTTATTTTGTACACTGATTCAAGTTATACTTGTATAACCAACAAGTTAACGGCAACCAAAATCAGTCAACGTATAGCAACAAATTAAGAGTAAAAACCGAGGGTGAAGTAAGATACAATTAACACAGTGGTACAGAGAATAGAAGAAAATACAGTAAACCGGTGCACACAGAGATTTCATGCTCAAGTTACGTCAAGTTCTCTTCTCCGGCCCATCACACAGGGTTCATTGTCTGCTGGACTTAAACCAGAAAGTCGGAAACAATATAATCAAATACGCTTCGTTGTTGACGTCTTCATACCCCAAACCCAAATTATACACTGACCACAGGGCTGCCTATTTAAAAATAGCACACCACGTCCACCCAGACATAAATGTTCCACTCGTAGGTTGTTTTTAAGTCAACGAACCTTGTGAGACGACATCACCATGCTCAAGAGCCGACACTCTGCTTGTGCAGAGTACAGGTGGGCGAATTTCCTCCGTATTGCATTCCACCACATGTTGCTAAAGCTTCAAAAGCACCAGCCGTACAAAAGTTTCGAAGTTCGTGAGCGTTAAATTCTCGTAAACTGAATTATAGATTCGTGGGAAATTTCAGGACGACTTAAGATAATCATCCAACAAGACACACATCATGGGTTTGCTGACTGAGGGCAACTAACTAACCTTCTAACTAATAATCTTAAAAGTTAGATTTAGTGGCAAAAGTACTGGCGAATTCCAACTTTGACCGTAATCCCTTCCACCAACTTTATAGCAGTAAACACGTACTTCTAATCATTTTAGCATGGAAAATGAATACAACTGAATCGGTTAGTCAAAACAATATCGATCAATGAATCATGCGGCACGCAGTTAATATCACGTTATTTGCAATGTCCAGCGAAAACAGATGTTCAGATGCCGCGGTGAGCGGGAACGAGCGGTGTGACTGAGCGTTGAATTTCTTCAACACTGGAGCGCCTTCAATAATTTCCTAGGATGTATGTTCATATTTCTTTCCTCAGAATGCCTGGACGGAGTCACAGACGTACACTGAGCTGGAGTACTTCTTGTTCAACCAATCATATGCCACCTCATACACGGCAAAGACACTCGCATTGACAATCAGCGCTCTCAACATAGTCACGTGAAATCCACGAAAAAATACAGCATAGTCGTTTTGTTTCAAAAGGCCACGCAGCACATCTTTCGCCGTATTCAGCTCACCCGATTGCATTCGCGTTTTCACAACATCCTGTATTAAGACCGAATGAGATATTTCAGTCACTTTTTTCCAAATGGTGCTTTGGTGATTGTAACAACTACGTCATAATTTTTATTGAAGGAATCCTGGAACAAATTCGACAATATGCAGCCTGTGGAAACTCGAACATATTGATCTTTCAATGAACGGTGTTATTGTGTTCAATAAAATCTAGTTTTCAAGGTAATAACGTAAACTAAACGTATACTTTACGTGCATTTCTGCCTGGTTCTGTTAATTAATCGGGTATTACAAGATGGTGAAAAGTACTTACAAATTCTATATTTGTCAACAATGTACTGAAATGTTTCTAATAATGACGTCCGATGTGTGCAGTTTTCATTATCACTGAACTGAAACCGAGTTCACATTTATTCATCAGGCAGTCTGGTTTGCTTGTTTGGAATAACTGCAAACATAACAGCCTAAACTCACATTACGGATAAATCAGAACTCACAAATGGCATGGATACAACCCAAGATACTGGGCCGCTGATTGCACCGGCAATAAACGCTGACCAAAAGGGACTCAGCCCAAAACATGTGTTCAGACTCAATATTTTGCCATATGTCAAGAAGTACACTGTGAGTCCCGGTACATCACGAAACGCGTGAGCTGTGAGCCCGGTATAGAGACCACGAAAGCCGTGTGTTTGGATTATCGCACGTATGCAATTTAGGATGCTGGGTGCCGGACCTAAAGTATACAAACCGGAGGAAGGTCAATAAGTAATCGCTATACTCATTAATTGCTAGTGCATTAATAATGCATAGTAATGAAACACCACACTTTCGAAACGTTTGCTCTGTGACTCTTCTCGATAAAAATCCTCCGTTCCATTTCGTATAGACTGTTCAGAAGCAACAACTAACAACCTCATTCTCAAATGTTACTTCCTCAGACAAAAGTCGTATTCATGGAGTTCAATCGCTAACAGAGATTTAGAACTGAATATAACTGTTCGAACGTTTTAGTTGATGCAACAACTTCGAAACTCAATTTATGTGAATCGTGTTGTAACCATTGGTTTTACTTGTCCACAAAACTATGGATAGAATTGAGCAACAAATAACATGCAAAACAATTGCAAGTAACTTTTTTTCAAGCGTCATTCACTAGGTCTTTTGAAAATCTAGGGAAGTTTGAGAGTTGCATCAACTGATAACCATGATGAAAGAATCCTCTGCTGAGTGCACAGTGTGTGCTGACCGCCAACGCATTTTAGTCGGCGATCGTTCCATCCTATTCTCAGCTTAGTTCACCCTTCCTACACAACAACGTCGGTGAATATGTCGTAGGCAGATGAACATTTTTCACGGTAACAGTTATTTTCTTAAACTCTAGCCGTTTCTTGTGAATAAGAGTAAACATGCACACCAGTAAACAAAGCAAACCACGCCTTGATTGTAGTTGTGAGAAAATTTCGACTGAATACTCGGTTAGTGAGATAACTTTGGCCCACTCGAAGTTGTTTACATCAAACAATTCTTACCCGAACGGGATGCGCTGTTCTGTTGTTGTATTTTGATCAATTCAACGGGCACTGCTGGTATGAGTTGCACCACCGCAGATAGAGCTCCTGCCACCGCACAAGCACCGGAAGACGCTTCGGTTGGATCTAGCTTCTTTAGCGAACATTTGTAGGTGCCAAATGTCACCGCATTCACAATTCCATAAGAATAGAACGGAAGTGACAAACCTTTAAAGAAGTTGGTCTAGGACAGAGAAAAAGACATATTAGGCTTGCCTCCAAATTTCTCATACTGCAGTTTCACTACACAATGAGACATTACAGTTCATCGCTTCAGCAGTCTATGTTGAACATGTCAGCCAACATTCCTTAAATATCCCATGCCTACCCAAACTCAAATATGTCACCGGATGAATATCTTTGTATCGCCTAAGCACCCCTCTTCACTAGCTGTTTGCGAGTCACGTGATCCAACAAATTAAGAGACTGTGAAATGACTTAAACACAAGCTTGTTGAGTCAAAGATGCACGTTTTGAAAACGGTGTCCGATCAAAAGTTCAAATCCAACAGACAATAAGTTAGGAATCTATGTTTGATTTTATGTTATTTAAAAGATATTTGCAGCCCATTCTGGATAAGTTGGTCACTTGCAAACAAGCACCGAAATGATCAGAAGACAAGTGGTAAAACTGAAGACCGTCTGTAGTATTGGCGAAATGCTTGTGCAATACCGAAAGACGAACCTGTTAGATCAGACGGAGGCTACTATATTCTGTTTTCTGCGTGACGTGTTAACGCAATTCAGCTTGTGAATACACGACTGATACGTTATTTTACTAGGTCGCATAGTATCTGGACATTATACTTCGTAATAAGCACATATCGTTCAAAAGAAAGCTGTCAATTTTGTCCGTACGTGTTCTGACCGAGATTCGAACAATAACTGGATTTCAGTTTTAAATGACTTTGTAGATTTGCCTGATATCAGAGATGCGGAGGTTAGAAACGGAAACATCGCATTTGACTTCAACAGCTGTGCATAGAATTACAAAAGCAGGACTCACAATAAAGCCATCTCAGTGGAGTCCTACTGTGCTTCACTTAGACTTGTTTAACTTCGCCAAAATGACTGTTCATTTTTTCGTCAGCCACAACTTATCAAATACCTTCCCAGTAAGTTCCTTCCGTTATATTCTACCGGCAATTGCTGGTGCGACTCCGTGAGAACAGCTGGTGATATACACCAACCCACACGCATTCAACGTTTCCGTTTCCACTCTCTTCCCTACTACACCATTTAGAATCCGCTTAGGCTGGACCAATCTGGAGGGTCATCGCGCTACCTGAGACGTGGCTTGGGTTACGTTAGCCTGATTGCTTCAGAAGAAACTAAACTAAGCATGTATGAAATTGTCATCAGGACATCTTAAGGTGGAAAAGATATAGACTAAAGGTTAAGTCTGTAGTAGCTATTCAGGTAGAGACGATATTACGATGTTCACCGGAGCAACCACAGGTCTGTTCGTAAAATACTTACCCAGTACTGCTCGCCCATTCAGGTTAGTAGATGCATATATTCACTTCACAACAGATGCTCAACTGATAAACTTACAAGTCCGGCTTGTCTGACCAGATTAACTACGCCCATTGTAGTCGGCCGGTGCAAGGAGTTCTGCATCAAGATTTTCACTGTATCCATTGGATGACCGACTGCCAACCCGGCCATACCTAACATGTTAAGAAAACGACATTAACAAGTGTCTGATGAAGAAAAGGCTGTTACAGGCAACACGAAGAAATAACTTTACTGAGGTCCAGTGCAAATCTAACTCATAAATTTTTGACGTCTTAACAACAAAAAGGTAGAACAATTTAGTGACGATTCATTTTATTGCTCACAATAAAAAGCGATGTAACTGATGTACCTGATATCCAGAAATTTTATGAATAAAAGCTATCTTAACCAGGTTCGACGCTGTCTAATTTATTGTGTGCACAGGCAGCTTTTTTTAAATCAGCCATGTATGGGGCGAATGTTCTTTTCAAAATAGTCAAGTCTGCTGTTTAATCCGGTCAGATAAAAGGCTATTGAATTCAGCTCCCGTTAGTTCACTTACTTAACGACCACGATTAAGCAAACATTTCAGGGCAAAGTTACAAACTAGCAGATGGTTGGCCCCCTAGACTGCCTACTTGGATCTCATTATCACCATGTACGTGAATAGATACAAAATTGCGGCTAGTGAGCATTGACCAGAACGGTCATACAGTCACCTACCCACAAGGCTACTTGCAGTGAAGTTGCAGCAATATGCTTAAGTTACCTTTCGTCGCCACTGCTCGCAGTATTCTCATACATTCACCTCGAAGAACCATTTGAGGTTGGCTTTCAACCTAGTAAGCGTTTGTCATCTAACAACCACGAGTAGACTTCTCCCAACGCTGTATAAGGCCATGGTGTGTGCACGCCACTTGGCGTGCTAAATACCAAACAACGATCAAGTTCACTTTCAGAGCAATAGAAACTCAACAACAAGGAACAGTTAGGATGGCACATTCCAGTCAGCCCAGTTACCAAGACCCTCCAGCCTGCCGGATGAGTGTCTGGTATAATGTAGTGAGTCTGATTGCCCAGCATATATATATATATATACAGAGAGAGTTATTGACGTCCGACTGAAATAAATCTGTTTCTACTACTTTGACGGGACCAACTGCATATATTTAGTGTAATCCCTGGTGCATTGGTGACACCTTGTCATACCTTCGTTAGTCGCGAAGCTGACACCCTGAACAATGGAAAAGTTAAATCGAAGAACGGAACAGTCGGTAGGGACTTTGATAGATCAAACTTTCTGTGGAGTGATAGTAATGTCAAGCAACTAGAGACATCACGTAAAAACAGGGATTGTGACTATCACAGCGTCTTTATCAGACGTAGCCACCCTGTTCTTATCATATAACGTGTACTTAACACAGAACGGATGATTGTAACTATAGTCAGGTTGCTGAGTAACAGCATCAGTGACTACAGAAATTATGAAAGCGTATAAATCAGTCTTATAAAGTCAAACCTATTTCTTCGGGTAACTCCTATGGGCGCTTCAAGGTGGCCCACTGTAACTGTGTCTCAAAAATTGGTCACGGTTGTTTATGAGTGTAAATGTTGATTATCAGGTTGTTTAAACTGCTTTGTCTAAGCACAAATCCCTGTAGACGTCTTGAAACTGCATCGCCACCTAACAGAACTACGTTCGAGAGGTCCCGATTTCTGGATCATGTAATGACATAATCCTAATCAGCGTGCATACACTAACTGGTTAAGATATAAGCTAGACACAAGGTGATGACGAACACAAATTCAATGTTGCCATTACTGCCCCAAAAGAGTTTAACTTCAGATAACTAGGGATACCCAAATGACGCCAGGAATAGTGAATCCAACTGCATCTGGGTTTCGGTAACCGTGATTGTCCACGGCTGCCTACATAGTAGAATAATCGAATACGGGTGACGTAAGGCGATTGCAACCATCTCCGCTACTGAAAGGGCGCGACATTTGACCTTTCAGGAACGGGCCGAGTCGTTTAAACAGAAGGTGAGGAACGCCCTCTTGATGTCTGCCTGGCGGCTGCAAGCCGCTTAGTGGACCAAAACACCGGCTTAATTCTAGATCAGTCACACTTATCTGAGCAGGCCTATTTGTTTGATCTTGGTAGTCCTGCGGACAATCAGAGGGCGTTCCACATTGTTTCTCCAGTCTCTCTAAGTCCGCCGTGAAAGGTCAGATGTCGCATTCTGTCCAAGTACAGGAAGGCTACAATTTGATTACGTCACCAGGCTTGGGTGGTCGAAGTCAGTTCGGTCAAACCAAAACAGGCCGCATTCACCCAGACTAGACAGTTGACTCCACATCCCAGTGGTGCAGCCCGATTGGCATTACATACCTCAATTCTTCTTCCCTGCAAGCATAACTGTTAAAATAAATTAAGGTTTTCCTGCAACCAATCGTTCGTTATATCGTTTTTGGTTTACGGTTATTTTTACTTAGGTGTGCTAGTCAAAGGAAGGCTATAGTGCTTTACATATTGGTCACTTTTTACAACGACATGAATAAGAACTCAACTGAGTTGCAGTTTCCGGTGTACTGATAGAATGAGGGAAACCAATAGGTTTCAAGGATCGGGAATGATATACCTACTCAAGTGGGCATTAGGCAGGCTATCTGAAAATTTAACTTTGTGATTGGTTTTCTCGAATGTCGTATGCGTTGTTTGACTGACAAATTCACTAATCTAGCGCTATGAGTGTTCAGCCAGAGTTCGATGTTTTATTATAAACTCAGGACACAGTAACGCAAACCCAGCAAGTGTTCATAGGTATTGCACCATTAAGCGCTCAACATGAATGTGTACTTGTTGTGGTTTATTTGCTGGAATATATATGTTCATGGTACATACTGGAAGACTAGTTAAGAACATCTAACTTCAAACCAACATAACCCGCACGGATTCATACCTCGGCCGACTGTGTTTATACTTACAAAACTTACACTACAGTCACCGTTTCCAACAGAGATGATCGGGTAGTCTAAGAATTACTAAAATGTTAAAGTAACCGAGATACTAGACGTGTGAACGTGGTCAGATCACGTTTCAGGTTAATAGCACTGTAATGTCCAATGAGTATGCGCACCGGGCTTCCAGACCCGGCCATAAAAGGTTCGTGCATTATGGATTAGCAGAAACTTTGTCCAGTGTTCCTGTTCTTACAGGGCCAATTAGAAAGGTCACCTAATTGGGGATGCTACAACCAAGCTTGAGTATCGTTCAGTTAGTAGCACGTAGCCAGTTATACTTAGTAGAAAATTGTTACAAACTGGTCGCCTGAACAAATGTGGTATCACAGAAATATCACTGACCGAGAACCCTGCGAAGTGCACACATTCCAACGTACAACGCAAAAGGAAACAGAACTGTGGCGAACGGTTTGCTTGTTGTGAAACGTTGACCGTTTCGTACAGATTGCATCGGAGTGTCAACTGAAACATGTTGATATATTGATTCCATTGTTTGACATCTATTGAAAGTAGATCAGACAGGCTACAACAGTTTTTTTGCGTTAACTAATGAAATCAATAAGATTAACACCATTGTGATTAGTGTGATCCTGCAAGAGTGCTGTAGCATTACAAAATACTGATAACTCCCTGCTAAGCGGATTATGAACAGACTATCAGACTGATAGTGTACGCCACAAACTCGTCAGACAAAGTACTCAAACCGCTAGTATGAAGTTGATTACTGTCCATGCCTTCAGCTTAGTTCAACAGCTTGCGATACACGATGGCCTGTACTTGTCCGTTTCAATTAATATCCGGTCTAACTTGAACTCATGTACTAACAATGAAACCTGTGTTCGTTCATCGGCGTACTTAGATCCTTATAATCAGGTATATGGAAAACAGGTTAAAAGTGGACTAAATACCATGATCGCCGAAAAGGGTTGTCATATCCGGGTTCACTTTCGATGTTTACCCAGAACTACCCTTCTGCGAAGTCGGTTTGGTCGTAGTTGCGACCACGACTGATACTGTGAATACATTCTACATGAAATGTGAATGCGCAAGATATTATCACTGTGATGATCCATGGGGAACACTAAACCCAAGAATGAAGGGGTTATTTATGATGATTTTATGCATCCGATAGATGACGCGGGAAGTCGGAATTTTCCGTTTGAACCAAACATAATCAATGCCCATTTTAAATTGGTACGCTTCGGTAATCCAACTGTTATTGTAACAAATTCTCCATTACAGCATAATTCCGTTTGAAAACATTATAAAGCGATGTAAAGTTTGGATGATCATCAGCATGAACTACATCCGAACCGGAACCATAGACAAATCAGAATAAAAAGGATGAGAACAGAGTACTCAGTTCATGTTAATATGAACACCGCTGACCATTTGTTTCGGCTTTTATATTCAAACAGATAGTAAGCAATCCATTGCGAAATACTTAGTAACTGGCGTGAGTCAATGGAAGATTAGAAATGGTTAGCAACCAGTCCGGATTTGCTTGTTCATCGTCAGGTAACTCACGTGGCATTGGTTGCCAAGAGAAGAAAGTCATCATCAGTTTGTTGCACACATACTTCAAATACTTTGAGTGACATGTGAGACAGTTAAAGGAATTCAGCACCAGATTTGTCAAGTGTGTAAACTAGAGCCATGTTAACCGTACAGCTTGGAAAATGTTTCCATGTGGACACACTGCCGGACTACTACGTCGTTCTCATGAAGAAATTGAGAATTATCCAGAATTTAACGCACGAAGCTGCGAACTTACCTCATGGCAGTACGAGCAGACCTGAAGTGAACTTTTTACGGTTGACTCTTGCAGAGAGTTCCTGAACCAAAATTCATTTATGTGCATATGTAGCCCAGAATATCAAAAGTTTTGATTCTACCTGTGGGAAAACATTGTCACATAAGAGAGAGACTAAGTAAAACTGTTGCTAAGACCCATGGCTTTAGTGAGCTGAGTACCGTTACGACGAAACCGCGTGTTTCGTGCGTAGCATCAATTGAACCATATCATTTTCTTTGTTAACTAAAACACAATCCCTAGGGAGAAATCTTGGCACAAATTTGAGATTACGCTTATTCGTGTGCTATTGACGAACCGCTTATCAGGACAGCAAAACGCGCTCAGTGAATTTCACATCACACTATGCTCCTAATGTAATATATTTTCTACTGTCGTGTATCGAACGCATACGTTTAGTGGACTGGACGCAAGTACACTCGAATATAACTGATCAGTGCTTGAAAAATTAGCAGCTCGAGTGTAAATCATCAACATCTAATAGGAGATTTATCCTTGACGATAACAAAACTGACAACTTCATGGCCAGATTTGTAAACGGAAATCCTGTTCTCCACTAGAGTAAAACAGCCAGTCACATAATTGCATACAATTTTAGACAGTTACTTACGTACAAACTTCATAGAAGATGCCTTTTCCCACAAGCAGTTACTTAAAAATCGCAATCAACAGCTCAACGCACAAGTTTCTCTGCTCCAGCTTTCATCTCTGATTAACCAACCAGCCCAAATGGCTATGGTGGCCTAAATATCCTGAGTACAGTCGTGCGTTTTTAACTGAGGATTACCTACGGGCAGATGTATCTCAAGTTCCTACAGTAAACAACCATTCAGCTGAGGAAAGTCATGTTTGGGGAATTATTCGATTGTAGCTTGAATATAATGTGTATTCGGAACGTACCACTTTAACTGAAACGCAATGTCGTCGATTAGCAGTAATTCTAGTTAATCAAACTAGCTACACGAATTAGAGTTCACCTATGTTGAAGGCAATCATTAGTGCATAGTCGCGCCTCGATCGTGAGCAATGTTGGCCCTTTTAGTGGTTACACACTTGGCAAGACGGAATGGCTAAACTGTGGTAACTGAAATACAGCGATCTGTCAGTGACACTAAGGTGGTCCAGTTGTTTTCGTGCACAAGAATATCCACTTTTGAACTTATGACAGAAACCGGTTGTGGGAAATCACGGTAACAACCTTACGTACATCATTTAGCACAAACAACATTAAGGTGGTCGAAGTATGACACGGAGCCCTTTCTCCACACACGATTGGTTGTCTCTTCTAAATTTTCGTTTCCTCCTGAAAGTGGGACGAAACTACAGCTCGTATCTAAGTGATAAGTGAAGAAACCAGCACACTAAATTATATGGAATCAACAGGTTGGTAACCACCTTCATCCATTCTGAAAGGTAGCCGGAAGAACTTAGATTCACTAGTAGAGATCTTATCTGTTCAACAGCATTTGACCATTTCATTGGCAGTTAACTAAATCCGAACCGTGTTCTTAGTATGAACAAACGAAACACTCTGTACGCAAATCATTGGGCATTGCAGTGTTTTTTCGAGCTCGCTACAGTGATCAATTATTTGTTCTATCATTCGCTCCCGAAGAGAACTTATTAAGTCGCGGTAAAATTATGGACTTCAAACAACCATCTTCGCAACCCTTCTGTTGCATATACATTGGAGAAAGTTTTACAGAACTTTAAACAATCTCCCCGTCAGTTCTCAAATTCGGAGGCACAGCTTTGCTGTAAAGTTTCGAACCATTCAACCAAAGGTTTGCTGAGGTTGTCGGTTTGTCAGGCGAGACAAATGCAGTGGCACTAAGAGAGGAAAAATTGATGTAAAATGGCTAACTGATCATTACATGAGACTGGCATCCAACCGTCCAACAAAACTCATGTTCATCTCACACATTCCAATGAATGGCCAAACCAACAGCATGTCCTTAGAGATGGTTGGTGACCATGACCTCCTCCACCATGTATCAAAAGAATATGGTCAGTTGATTGACTAATGTCTTGAATCAGTAACGTATGCGTCCTTGTTATACTTTGAACCACGCGATGAGGATTCAACCTGTCAGCACAACGGAAAAATAACTGGTCTGTAACCGTGTTCACTGAAGAGAAAGGAAGGTTGCCAGGTGATTGGATGGGTTTAAGATTATTACCTGCGAATATTCGATGCATAGTACTCAGTAGTATTGGGTGAAACGGTCGTAAACACCGAATTGTGGCAGGGCTTTTATGTAATTTACAGAACTGCACAATTTGAAATTACGGACCTAGAATGTGAAGCGGCTACTTGACAGCTTCTCATATCTGCAAAACACGTGGGACTAATACCAAATATGTTTTGTGAAAGTTGGAACAGAAGTTGTTTTTACGTTCATGCAACTGTTGACAAACATTCGGCCATAACTGGCCGAATTGTACCAAAGTAATATCGGAGAATCAATTATTTCACTAAAGACTACGATACATCTGTAGTGGCCAACGATCGTGTTGACTCTCTGAGGATTCCGGTTGCGAACCATGCTTTCCCGTTTCTCTGTTCTAGACACAGGATTTTGTGCACGACTGCTACAAGAAATCTGATACAAACTCAGTGCCATTTTTCTCACTCCTATAACTAATTGCACGCAGTTGTATGCTTTTGATTGTCGCCGAGTGGAATGAAGCCCGTCTCGTGTTCCCTTTCTTTCTTCCGTTGGTTGTTGCCGTTGGTTTCAGATCAGGCTAGAAATAACTATTTATCATATTTACAAACACTAATGGAAGTAAACTGCTTTCCCCAAACCTTATCGCCTACCAGGACTACACTTCACTCTTTGTTCAGGAAAGGTATCCTAAATTGTTAGTGGGCCAAAAGCGAGTGTATACCCACGTGCCCACTACACATCCGTCGCAGTTGTTTGTGATATAGTTTTTAATGAAGTCCTATACAAATACAGTAACAGTTAAAGAACTGGCCATAAAAATATTTTACATTATTCTGTACTTTATTTAAAATCGTGCTATTTTTGTGGAAATATTGAACAACAGTTGCATGTTCTGCAGAAACTATATCCAGTTCTGAAATATCGCATGCGGCAGAACAAAGTTACTCCAAAAAGTCAAACTTTTTTCCGGTCATCATACAAACTGGTAAACAATATAAGTACATATTCATACCCTTTGCTACTAACTAACACAGAATTGTGCTTGGAATAACCTGTTTATTTTAACCAGCTAAATAAAATGTTTCACTCACCACCAATCGCGCCAGCTATAAATTCGTTTACCGTATCAACGGAAACCCAAGCGGATCTATAAGTTTGGCCAAAATAAGGCAAATTAAACTGAGATAGTGGATGCTTCGATTGTCATTCCAACAAAATATTCCGATTTGAACAAAGTCTATTACTAAAATCCAGTGTAAACCAGAAAAGTGTTCGTTGAGTTACTACAACACTAACAATTCTGCTCTTCAGTTATTGATAATCAGACTAGTGAAACGATTCAGATAACTACGTTATGATATCATTTTTGTCTTAAACCAGTTGTGAGTAATACTTTTTGCAATATGTCCACAAAAAGGAACACACCTAACTGCGGAAACAATAATGAGAACATAAGATTCAGTTATTCCTTATGTTTTCTCAGTTACTGAAGAACTGGAAAACCGAACGGTATTTTTAAGTTTAATGTCTTGTAGTCAGAACGGAACCAACAGAAACACTAGTTGATACACGCTTGTGATATTTGCATCATTGTCCTCTCAATATCACTGATGGCTGTTTATATGAGCACAAAGGTCACTCTCAGTCGTGATTACATCGTTGAACTTTAGTGAGTTTGTTGGTTGTGCATGAGTTAACATACCGAACGAGCATTTAGGGTCACTATAGTGTCCAAGAATTAAAAGATGTTCGACTATTGAATAGTCTGATTCATGCTAGTAATCCGACGGTCTACTATACGGTTGTTAACCTCAGTTAATCGGCCAACTCAGAGTACATTCAGCAACCTTTATACAAAGACTTACGTGGATGCACCCAACTGATGCAAGTGAATCAATGGATTCTTACGGAGGTGTACATTGACTAAGAATCGGCACTTTTACGGGATCAGTAAACAGAAGACACTTGCATTAAATGGGTGATTACGAACGACTGCTTCATATAAATTATCTTCTTTGATAGAACAGTTCTAGGCATGGCAAACGTTTAGACAACAGTATTCTGTTTAAAGCCTTACGCTCGGTACGAACAGTATCAGCGGTGATGAGTATGACAACAGATTGAAATAAACTGTGGGAAAAAACCGTTTGTGTTACATAGAGGAAAATTTATCAAGAAGCAACTGTTAGTTAATTGAACGTCATACTAAGAGATTAAACCTAATGGTAAGAGGTCTTATCAGATTACAAAAAAGCTTCAGTTGATATCATTAAGGGTGCCTGTGACTAATAAAAATTACAGCATTGCGAATGACAGAATAAATGTGATACCTGCAGTGGTCATACAGTGTATGAGTTTGTTGACCGCTTAGCTTTCTGCTTGGTCGTAACTCATGAAATTGTCGGTAACAGGTGAGCAATACGATTATTCACCATGGTTGCATAACTTTCTCCCGAAGTAGCACTCTTATTGTGTGTGTGTACATTGAAGGCAAACGTTTTCTTGACACAGCTGAAAACAACTAACATGCACTGTGACAAAAAAGCCGATATAACTGATTAGCAAATTACGTAGCACATCGATACAAAGTAACCGAACGTCCAACAAGCATTCCCCCTGCCAACAACAGTACCAGT
>QNGE01003640.1:0-79122 GCA_008508345.1 Paragonimus westermani | reverse complement strand
TCGTCTCCCTCTTCCATTTCTGCGGGAGTTTCCCAAGGGTCACTGCTAGGTCCTCTGTTATTCTTCACGTACATCAGCGACCTTCCGGATGCTATTTCCAGCAACGCCCTCCTACACGCCGACGACGGAAAAACCTGGAACGCCACTGACCCCAGTGCACTACAAATTGATCTTGACGCGATTGAGCGCTGGTCGGACGGCTGGATTCTTCCACTTAATGATACTTAGTGTGCTCACATGTCACTCGGTGGAAATTCTGGCAGTACCTTCATGATTCATACTGTGTTCAACGCAGCAGATATCATGAAAATCGATCTGGAGAGATCTGGGCATCTGGTTGTCACCTAACTCACCCTTCTGGTATCACCGTGAGACGGCGGCAAATGGGTCCGCTACTCTTAGAATGAGTAAGCGCACTTTCCCCAGCGTAGACAAGAAAGCGTTTCAAACGCTTCACGGAGTTTATATAAGACCGCTCCTCGAGTATGTGAATCAGATCGTGTATACCGGCCTGAGGAAAGACATATTGGTTGTTGAGCGTGTCCAGTGCGCGGCTACCAAGCCAGTTGAGGCCTGAGAAATGTCACGTACGTGTCTCGACTTGAAATTCTTGATCTGTAACCACTTGAACTTCGACGACTCCGCGATGATTTAATACTCACTTTAGACTAGGCTTCGTAGGACAGTTCTTCACTGTAACGAATGATGACGGCTTTTCAAGCTTTGTCCTTGGACCTTTCTTGGGCAGCAGTTCTTTTTCTACAGGGTTATTAACCATTGAAACAGCCTTCCTTCTGAGGTCTTCAGCAGCGCTTGTACGGATCGTTTTAAAGCTTTGCTTGATCTTCATTCTGCGAGTAATATTACTAAGTTCTTAGTATTTACTGGTGTCCCAAACAGCGGTGCTACACCCTGTTTTCAATGATTGCCGTTCAAATCAACAGACGCCCGCTGACACTGAGTAAAGGAAACCGACTGGATCTGGGAATCTTGGGCCCCTGCCTCAAACCCGTGTATCATTCGCTGAAATAAACTGAACTGGGGGCTGAACCTTTCAGGTCTGAACGGCGGAAATGCAACTGTCTGCAGAACGATGATCAGCCTTCTGCAAACAGTTACTTTTCGGTCGTCACCACTTCTACCACTTTGGTCCCCACCATTCGTGCCTTCGGTTGTAGTTGTCCGCTGAAACCTTGACAACTGGTCCCTAATAGTACACTAATACGGTCGACCGTCTTTTGAATGTTTTCTGCAGAAGACTCATGAGTGTGCATTGTTTTGTGCATTGATGATCACAAAGTCCGCACACTGTGATAAGTCATTCAACTGGTTGCCCTGGCAGGCACTTTCAGACCGCGTGCTTCATATACACTGTCTCATACTCGAGGTTATCATTCTATCCCAGCTCTAGGTAGCTGTTGATTTAAGCGTCCTCTCTCGGTCTCTGGTGACGCCGAGGTTGGTTCTTGTTGTCAAGCTTGATTGGGAAAATCAAATCATAGACGAACAGTATTTGTTTGGATAGAAGCCAACGGACAATCGCTTGTGCGCTGTCAGACTGAGCACACCATTCAGTCCGTCATCACTATTCAGTCCACCAACTCAAATAAGGAAGGCATAGCATTTTCCTTATATCAGCCTATGCTGCAACAGACGTGCACTACCAGGAATACGCTGCATAACGCTTCCATCGCCTCGACGAACATATTAACCACAGACATTGTACTAACCCAACTTGATCGCTTAATCTAGAAGAATGTTAGCTGGCTGGCATGTTTAGTGTCTTGGTGCAGTGTACTGGGGAGAGTTCCCAGTTACCCTTCTGTTTATGTGTATGCCTTGAAATTCCAGAATTCCTATGATCCCGGCGCTTTGCAAGCCAACCTCAGTGTGGTTGAACAGTAGTCAGAGTAATGATGTATTCCCACCAACGAGGGTAAGTATGCGCATTTGTATGTTGGTGTTGATCCTGGCAACCCTTTCGTAACACAATATGGGTAAGCAAGTATATGTTTTCAAGGTGGACTTTGAAAAAACCTGGGTATGTGGTTATTGTCCAACTTATAGCCCTCAATTCATCATGTTAAGGTAGCTAAAAGAGAACTCGCCATACTGAACATGATAAAACGGGCATTTCCTCGAAGTGACGAGAGCTTTTCGAACTCTGTGGGGTCTGTGTTCGGCAATTGTTTGAAAACGCTAATTGTAGTCTATTCTGGCCTTAAGGAGAACATAGGTTTACTGGACCGTTTGCAGAGAGCTATAATAAATGCCGTGATGTTTCTCCAGAGCGCTACTTACAATTCTCACTGCAAAACTTTTGATTTCTACTCTTCGAAAGGTCGAGAACTTCATGGTAACTTCTTTCTTACTTTCCTCTTATCTCTGAAGGGCTGACGGAAAAACACTTCAATTTCGTGGATTCTAGTGAGTTATGGGGTCACAGTAAAAAGGTACAAACTTGTGCACCGAAGGCTTTTGTGGAGAACCTTACTTCATCCCCTATCTGAATCTGGCGTCTTGACAATATTTCAGTTCACTTACACCCATGAATATTTGAAACACTATCCTGTACTGCATCGACTATCTCAGTATAAACCGGGTCGCCTTGTATATTGCATAAAGCAAGGATGATCGGAAAAATGTGTTACTTCTGATCCTTTCCCAACTGTCTTATCGCATTTAGCTCTCAAGCCCCTCTTGATCCCTCACTGCTAGATATAAATAATCATATCGTCATAGTAGCGCCGCCTCGGCATGTTCCACCACTCACCACCCACTGTTCGACCTCCCTCGCCTCCTGCCTAGGTCTACATTACGAATTAGTATAGGTGCTTTCAACATTCGCGATCTAGAACAGATAAGCCAACAAGCCGCTCTAGCGCGGACGTTAGACTCATTAAATGTCGGTATCTGCTGTATCTCGGAGACTAGAATCCAGGACAGTGGTCAACGTACGGTACTAACAGCACTCACACTGTCTATCCGATATTGGTCATACACTTCGGGTGACTACACGGCTGCTGTTGCAGGTCGGGCTGGAGTAGATATAGCCTTCAACACGACTGTCGCATCCGCATTGGTAGATTGGGTTTCTGTTGACAGACATTGTTTCGTCTGCTTGGTAGAGTCTGTCAAGGCCAGCTGTGGACGCAAGACTCGAACTTTTTCATTGTATCTGTTTATGCTTCAACCGGCTGTAGTGACGTCGATGTCAACAACGCCTTTTAGTCGGATCTGTCTGCTCTCCTTAGATCAACATATGGTTCTGAAATGGTCATTCCGGCCGGGGATACGAACACTCAGGTCGGCCGTTTTACTGAGGCTGAGTATGGTTCAGGTGGCGGTTTCGAGCTAGCGTCACACAGCTCGGATAATGGTGGGAGGCCGCTGCTACTGTGGGTTGAGCACAAGCTATTTTTTGTTAGCACTAGTTTTCGGCATCGTGTACGTCATTGTTATAGTAGATATCCCGTTTGACGAATCAGACTTATTCTCAGACAGCTGTTAGTTATAGGTGGCGAAACCACATTCAGGAATATCGTTTTTATTGGGGTACATACTTGGATTTAGATCATGCGTTGGTAGACTGCCGTTTTGTTCTCACTTTTGCTGGACAATGATCTCACCAACAGCAACGGCTGGCTGTTGAGAAACTGGCTATGCCGTCGGTAAGGTATAAGTGCCAATCTGGCCTAGAAATCAAGCTGAGCAGTTCTCATCCCGGAAGATCCCGTTAACTGCTGGACGCAAAGTGCACAGATCATTCATGAAGCAGGTACTGTAGCATGCGGCAGGAAGTATGCGGGTTTAGCAAACATGGATCTCAGAAAAATCCCTAAGGTTGTTGGATGCCAGACGGATCATTCCGGCTGGCGGCTCATATCCATAGGAAGCTGATGCGAAGCCCAATCGCCAGTCGTAAGGCTTGGCTAATGAAGAGAGTAAAGGAAATGGAAAGTGCCTTTACCTCAGGGAAAATCGGCAAGCCCCTCAAGCTTATCCGTGCCACCTGTCCAAGGCGACTCTTTTCGTGAGACTATTCTGGAAGCAGTTGACACTCATCTATGCTAGGTCCATAAGGTTAAACCGTTGGGTGGAACACCTTGATGATCAATTCAGCTGGCCTGCTTCTTCTACCGTGTTGCCGCCACAAACTTGTCCTATAGTACCGTGCTCGATAGAGTTGGGATCACCCACTAGGACGAAGGTCTGCAACTGCATTCTGATTCTTAAACGTAATAGGGCCGCTGACCCAGATGATCTCCTTCCGGTACTTCTCAACGAAGATGCGGGGGCGTCAGCAGAGGTCTTGACTCAGTTGTCCTAACTCCGATGGACGGTGGAGAACGTTCCTCTTTGATGGGGGTCACTCGACAACAGTTCCCATACTCAAGAAAGATGTCTGGGGCTCTCGCAGAAACCACGAGGGGATTCGCTTGGCCACAGTCAGTGCTAAGCTTCTGACACCCACTATACTTTGTCGACTCACTGCGACCCAACCAGGACGGCCGTACTATGAATGTCCCCTGATCGTACGTAGGCGTTCTTATGGACGTCTTATGACAGTCCTAACTGTGCACTCATAGGGCAATCGACGGATGAACCAGCCCGGGCTTCTATATAATGTTGTAGTTAGTTTCCCCTCTTTTCACTAACTGTCTACGTTTTATCAAAAGTTTACTGCGCATGAAAACTAATAGGTAGACCTCCTGTGGCTTAACTATCGCGACCATCCTATGAGACTACCTCAGTGACCCATGAGTGTCTCCGGTGGGTATACAAACGTAGAATGAGATGACTGTATTAGAGGGTGAGCAATGCTTTTGTAGACTTTTTATAACTGGTGATTCCATCAAAAACGATTTCGACATTCACTTCCAACGCTTTCGAAGCATCTCAACCCACCTAACTATGTGTTAAGAGAAATCCGTGGAACTAGGGAAACTTATATCCTGTCTCTTTACATTGCTATCTATCAGGCACGTATTCCGCCACTAAGTTTTCCACCGGAACAGTCCAATCCTATTCACCAGTACCCCAATTTATTTGTTTGTTAGATAACTTTATCTTGCGTTGCGTATGAGAAGTAATTAAACTCCCCTATGGGGACTGTAATAGAACACTCCGGGGACAGCCGACTGTCCTATGAGTGTTCCGTGTGCTGGTTGGGAGCTCGGAAGATAGGCATTAGGGAAGATCAGGCAGGGTTTCTTACAGACTAACGATAAGTTTAGGGAGCGTATATCTGGTAGTGACTGCTAAGCGAATTCTTTTGTTCGATCCTTATGTGTACACAGACTTAGCTTCCTAGGCCATGTATTAACGGTGCCATCTAGTCGGCTGCCATACCGAGCATTCTACGTATGCTGCAGCCGACGGGCGTAAGGTGTAAGAATGGCAGATGATAATGTAGCGTGGAGAAATGGAGTTGTTCTCTAAAGGGTTGGTCATTCTAGGTCCGGTTCGTGTTTCGGTTGGGGACCTTGCGACTCACAGAGTCAGTGGCTGGAGACTTTAGGTGAGAAGGCAGTCAATCGGGCTCATCGGCATGAATGTTGTCTTTGTTTGGCCAAGTTTTCGAGAAGTAAGTGTACGTGGGACGATGGGAGCCGTATGAAAGCTGTCTTGCTGATGACGCCTTACTTCCACTTGTAGCTGGGTTCTGTTTGCAAGGTGTAGCACCTCGCTGTTGAACGTTTAAGTGTAGGCGTATTTTTGCATAGGAAGGAGATCTCGCCTTGTATTCTTTCTCGGCTGTGACTTGCTATCTTCGTCGTGGTCATATGGCAGTTAAGCTTCAAATGATGATGGCGTTGATGTACAATTAGGCTCCTGTACGTTTCAGATCTGTCTGGGCTGTATTCCATTGTTTGCTCTTTGCCCCCCCTTAACCTGATTCCTTCTAACTTTCCGAGTGACATGTGTGTTCGTCGCATCAGGTTCGTCCTTTATCCCGACTGTGTTGAATAACAGTGTGATCATTCGAAACGTGTGTTCAACAGATCGGTGCTAAGAAAAATTATGAGCTGCCAAAACGATGGGCTTTGTCCAACCTCTACTCAAGCTGTATAGCTGCAGTGCTAACTTGAGAGCGATGAATAATGCAGATGAATGAAAAGGTACGAGCGCATCACATTCACCCTGTTTGAAGGAAAGGCCGGTGAGATTTTCATGTCATAAAGCAGACTTTGGGTAATAAGATTTAAGGATTATATCTCTAGATTCTTCAGAACGTAGTGTCTAACTGTGTTGTGTTTTCGGGTTCGACGGGGTTGGCAGCTCTCTCAGTGGTTGAAGACGTTCCGGATCCGATTCATTGACACTCTTTTGGATCTTATAGCCCCGTTAATTTGATGTTGCGCATCCGCATTGCACATTTTCGTTCATTAAAAGCAATTCCGTACTTGTGTGCCATGTTGAAGAGTTGTGTGAAGTGACTGTCATGTTCTTCGTTTGAAGTGCCGCAGATGGTCAGATTGCCCATGTAAGCGAGCGTCTCCGACAATTTCTTTCGTTCGATGATATTGTCGGTACTGCGTTGAAACACTGACACACCATTGGCAGCACTGAATGGAATAAGAGTAAATTGATAAAAACGATCGGCGGCTTCGAAAGTAGTGTCGATCTTTTTCTACACTTTGGTGGGTATCTGATGATACGCACTTTGGCGATCACAGGTACTTATTACCCCATAACGAGAAGTTTTCACAGTAAAGCTGTCAATCCGACGTAAGAGGTGGGCGTCTAGGCAAGTGGGCCGATTGATTGTCTGTCTGTAGTCCACTACCATTCGACGCTTCTGTTGTTCGTTAGACGTTACCAGGACTTGGGCTCTCTAGAATGAGGCGGAAGGTTCAGTAATCCGGGTGTTCAAGAAATTTTTAGTTTCAGACTCGGTAAAGAGCTCATTGGATAAACAACAGTGCCTGGATTTAATGCTCATTAGCTGACAGGTGTTGGAACATAAAAGACAGAGTAACAGAAGTAGCAAACATGTTGCAAAGTGAAAATAGTGGCTCCGAGCCAGAAAAGGGTGTTTCGACACATTCATTTATTTTGAGTCATGTGCTAATAATACATCAATACATAGGTTGTTATGAAGTAACAATGTGATAGTTATTTGACGTTTGAAACGAATAGAAACAAAGCAGCGACCAGGTGCGAAACTAGATAACCTGGTAGATATCATAGCGATCCTGTGATTGGAAGAATGAATTCACCGCTTATGTGCCGTAACAACAGAATAGGATACCTGACTTTTCGAACACCGGGTGTCGATGAAAGCTTGCAACCGAGTACCGTTCAATTAACGCTCTACGACAGCATCCGACAAGCAAGTGGGCAGCGCCGCAACTGTGACAGACTATAGTACAGTTTCCGATATTTTTGCAGAATGTATAATCTTAGACTATTGATGTATCCGCTTGTAGTGCCCTTTTTCTCCACAACATTTACAGATAGCATCACGAGCTGGATACTGCTCTCGCAGACACCGACGTAATCCACAAAATAGCACATAAAGTCGTCCTGTTTTGGAAGTTGCCTGTGGTTGCGATGCATTCGATGTCATGCCTTTGGGGTGGGCGTTTGAGGGCAGTCAGTAGCTTGTAGCGACACGGCGCAAGAGAGTTGTTGATTGTAGGAGGGTGGTTGCTGTCGGGCCAGTTCCGCTTTTTCAGCTATATCGAAGGTTGAAGTAAGGTCCAATGATTTACATTCGAGTAGTCGCCGGCAGATTGAATGAGGGTTTAAATCAAAAATAGATGAATCACGAATAAATTCCTCACGGCAGATACTGCTTGGAAGTCACAGTCCTAGGCCAACGGTTTGAGCCTCTGAAGAAATTCACTCGAACTTTGCCCGTTCTGTTGCTTAGCAGTGGACAGGACACACCGAGAGAAAGTTGCATTTTTGTTGAATTTAGAGATTCTTGGGTGTGCACATTTATTTTTACGTAGATTAGCTGATATAATTAACGTGAGCACCCAATGCTTCTATTTCAAGTGGTTTTGCAGCAGAAAGGAAGTTCCCGAATGTCTTCCACCAGTGAAGCCACCGATCAGTTGCGGTAGGCAAATGAGAGTCGGCGTCAAAAAGATCAGGACGCAGCGTGCAATCAGCCATTTTACAACTGGAATAAATCGTGATGATTCGAACCGTACGTTGAACAGACTGATGCTAAGAGAGAATGTGAGTTACCAGAACGAAAGGCTTCATTCAAATAGTAAACAAACCATGTTGCTGTAGTGTGAAATAGGGAACGTGATGAACGATAAATAATGCACTCGAATGAGAAGTTACGAGCACATAACAAGCAGTTACCTCTTTTATATATATATATATATATATATATATATATATATATATATATATTCGGCGTCTCTCTGGTCTTGTTTCTGACCCGTTCTCGATCAGCTTTGATGCTCACGTCCTCCCCCTCGGGTTGAGAATCAGGCTGTACAGTGAAATACGTAATTGTGGAAGGCAAGATCTGTTGACAGCGTTGGCTTGCTGAATTACCTTCCTTTCCTTTTGAATTAGTCCTCAAGCTTGATTCAAAAATCACAGTGGCCGATATGTCATCTCGGGATTTTCATGCAAGTGTACTCTACAGATCGTTTGAAACAGGTGAAACTTGGTGCTAAATTTCTGAACTAATTGGCCTGAACTTCGGAGGATCATAGCCTTCAGTGATTCGTCACAATTACACTCTTACCATCATAAATTAATGTTCTCGTTCTCCCGTCGCATTTTGTGATGCAGATGTGGGCTTGTCATCCGTTGCTTCTTGTTCGGTTAAACTGTTCTTCATGTTTGCCCGCCCGTAGTACATCAGTGTTGTGTGAACACTCGAGAAACCGCCTTCACGAGTGAAACAATGACAAACCGCGCGACAACCCACAGTCCTCAATAAAGCTGTCAAGCGGGACGTTTCAATAATGAGTTGTGGTAGGCAATAACCCTTTCATTCATCACCATCATCATCATAATCATAGACAGCAATACATCAGTGGTTCACGCTAATGCTTAACTGCCACACAGCCCTTTCATTACGCTCAAAAGGACTTTGCCATTCATTTGGGGCAGTGCCCTGGGATGATTTCCGCCGAATTGCGGTACACAACCGTGGATACAACAATGTCTGTGCACCACCTTAGGCTGACAATTGACTTACCTACCACATTGATTACTTTCTCCGGGGTTCGTTTTAATGTTGCACAATGACAGCTTTGAAGTACGACTCCTTGGCCGATTTACTGGAGTACTCTCCGAAGAGTTCCCATTTTCTTCACCCAAACGGTTCATAGGAAACGGTATCATCAGCCGGCGCCGTCAATCGGTAATAGACCTGCCGAATCTACTTTGAACAACAGCATCAGATAAGACTGCTCAAAACTAACTGATTCAATGGATAGGATGTCTGTTATACTCAAGAGGGCCTATTGGTTCAACACGTTGGACCATATCACTTACGCCACCGAGAGACAATCATAACAAATCTACGCTTCGTACAAACACATTTTCTCTCAGAGGAGGATGACAGTTTGTTGTTTCAGCCAACACTATCAACTTCCTGCTGAATAACACCTGGCTTACAGACTCTCCGTCTCCTAGCTCAAACCTGTGTTCGTTGGCTATTCATCACATTATAGCAACTAACAATCCAAAATTCTTCACATACCCCACGGAGCTGTATGATCTATCGGGTAGGTACACAGCTACCCACCGCCATTCCATAAGACTGATGATAGGCTAATATAGCGTGTATCTCTCGTTACCTCTCGTGATCTCTGTCAGAGGTGAGCACAAGAGTGTGCGCATCCTCATGGAATAGTTTGCACTCTAAGGTCTCTGTAGCGAAACACAACGAAACCGACTGAAAATTGTGGTCTCATTCGAACACACATCAACTGAAGTCCTTCAATCTCCCCTCGCTCGCCTACAGGCGTGATTTTTGCCCTTGAAAACCATGGCCACGACCGACCACCTTAATCTGAAATTCTTCAGGCAGTCGGAGAGCACCGATCTAAAGCAACACAAATTCATTCTGGGCATAGCACGCGACAACCCACTCTACAGACTATACGATTTTTCTGTCCAATTTCGACTAACCTAAAAGGCTGTTCTGGCTTGAGACGTGCAAACTATCCTTCTGAGGCCGTCTGCGAAACATCCTTACGGCTTCCTCTTTCCATATTGGCCAATGAGAATGGCATAGTTCCGAAGAATACAGGCCCGGACGTGTATGTATCATTGATCTTTATGTATATGTTTGCGCTTTTGGAAGTGTGATAAACAGAGAGTACAGACATTTCAATATAACAAGGTTGACGATTGTGTAAACGCGAAAAGAAGAAATTACTCGGTAGTCAAAAACAAAACCAAGGAAGTTCCACCAATCTTGTAGGCAGTGCATTTTCAGCATGCGGTGAACAACCGTCGACTGGATGCTGATTGTGCATATCGAATCCTCAAAAATTGGTTTGGTTTCACGAATTCGTTTTTGGAATCATCGACCAATAACTTTGTCATGATAGAATCGGGTAAGATTTTCCACCTCGAACACTCCGGGACCCCGAAAGAGTGTAGCCCCCCAAGCAAGTGGTTTATTTGATGTAGTGAATTCGTCGAGCAACCTCGGTGATGTGTGAAAAATGTTCTTACTCTTCGAAACATTTGCTAATTGTATCTCACGCTTTAGTTGCTAGGGTTGGTTTTACATGGGTGGCGTTTACTACACTTAAAATGTGACGCCTTGGCTTTTGGGTTAGTCTCGCTCATGCCTTTTCCGCCATAAGTTGGTCAGTAGAGATTGTTGGTATTTTGATCTAAGTTAGTTGTGTCACTTTACTGGCTTGAAATATTAATGACAGGTAATCCGTGAATATAGCGAAGGCCCATGTTTTCTTCGCAGATCTCCCATTATTGTATTTCACCGTAAACACCAGGTTTTCTGTTTGCCGGAATGTTTATCACGTGTATACTCTCAATCTAGTTCCAAGATTCAGTGACGTGTGTCAAAATAATTTATACTGCCCATATTAAAATATTGTCTTCGCCAATTGTCTCGCTTCGAATGGGTCATGCGTGTAGCAGCTCTACAGCCCGTAGTCATATGGTTGAGAGAGCTCTGTTTTCGTGACTAATAACCGATTCACTAACAAACACAGTCCAGACTGCGTTTTGTGGTTGGTTCTTTGTGCTCATGGTACATCTGTTATATCATTCATTGCCCGCTGCGTCCGCCGATGGTTTAAAAAAATGCAGGGGATTGAAGCGGTCACGCACTGTACATATCCTGGCCACTCCAAACATTCTTCTACAGGTGTCGCTAGTCATATTGGAACTACAACTAGCTTCCACCCTGCTGTTTTCGAATACATGACAATGTACCACGGTTAACAGGGTGCGTGCATCTGTAAGATGACAGATTGCTCCTCACTTGCTGTTTTTTCCACGCATTTTTATTAGCAAGTTATTTAGCCACTTTATACACTTCTGTCGTTGCTAACGGAAATTGTTACATGGGTGTGACTATATACTTGGATATATGTGAGTTTCCTTATCTTTATGCAGTAGTATTTCATGGCAAACTTATGTGCTAACCGAATTCCGCTGTTTTCCATCTACAGTCTTCATGTCGGTACTATTGGAGACGTCCTTAGGTGTTTTGGTGATCGATTTGTACATAAAGGAACGCCCTAAGTGCTCATTGAATTTTATCAAATTGTGCCAAATGAAGTACTACAACTTCTGCATTTTCCATTCCGTTCAAAAAAATCTGGTTGCACAAACAGGCGATCCCACCGGTACTGGCAGGATGGGCGCGTCCGTTTTTGAGTATGTGTACGGTGATCAGGCAAAGTTTTTTGATGCAGAAAAGAAACCAAAGATTTCTCATACTCGTCGTGGCTTAGTTTCGATGGTAGACAATGGTCACGGTCAGCATGGCTCTCAGTTTTTCTTCACGTTAGCCGACCAACTGGAGTACTTGGATCACAAGCATACTGTGTTTGGTCAAGTGAGTATTTGCATAAGTATCAAAGTGAACTGTCTTTTTGCGCACGACAGGTGGCCGAAGGAGTAGAGTTCCTAGATCACATCAATGAAGTATATTGTGATCAAGACAGTCGACCATTTCGGAATGTTCGCATTCATCACACAATCGTGCTGGACGATCCATTTGAAAACCCAAAAGGCTTGCGTTTCCCAGACTCTCCCACTCGCTTTCCAGCAACAGTCAGTCAAAATTAGTATATATTAACTTTGTTTTACTGAATTTCCACTCAAGAAACTCCCTTTTGTTTTAATGTAATTTGATCTGCGCTGATGACAACTGTTTAGCACAATTGTAAGATTGGCCAAATAACAGAAACTGTTCGTTTGCTGTGTAATGTTGTATAACTTCGATACCCAACTGTGAAGAAGGGACGTCTAGGAGCAGCACAGCCTGTTACTTAGGTTAAAGAAAACAACGACGTTGTCCGTGAATTTTATTGATCTGAAAAGGTTCGTATGATGCTTGAACGCTTGCGTCAATATTTTTGGCTGACAATACGTCTGTAGAATATTGATTTTGTGCATGGGTGTCTGTTTTTCCTTAATTTTGCTGCTCTAATTTCACACTTCTAAATGGAATGGTTGTCACTGCTATGCTTATAGGCTTCAGAAATACCTTCCACAATCGAGGGAATTGCCTATTTAGTTGTCTTAACATTTTAAAGCTTTCTCGTATGATTGCCCTAGTTTTGACTAAGTTGGCCGCTTAGATACCTTTGCGCTCATATAGACGGTTGAAACATTCCTGCTCAGATCGGGGTTCGGTGATTGTGATCACTTTTTCATTGCCCGTGTGTGTGGCTGCAGTTTGAGTCAACTTAGACTGTCCGGTAACCGCAGGATTGCACCATATGATTGTTAACCTTCTGGCCGTTGCTTTATCCTAGATTGCCATAACGCGATTAACAGGAGCGTGAAAACGGAGTTTTTCTGTGAGGCTGTTCTGTTTCGCTGAAATGGCTACGCTGCAATTGCCGTCAGTGGAAGTAATATCTCTCATTTTTTGAAACTCGCGAACTAATCCATGCATTCCATTTAATCGGTTTTGACAAACAGCTTTTTGGTGACCTCGGAGCACCACGTATTGAAGAGGATGAAGAGCTAGAGGAAGCGGTCGGTTTATCTCCTAGTCAATTAAACGAGTATAAGGCTGAACAGGAGGCCAAAACACATGCTCAGCTGCTTACTCTAATCGGGGACTTACCAGATGCTGATGTTAAACCACCGGATAATGTATTGTTCGTTTGCCGGCTCAATCCTGTAACCAACTCAGAGGACTTAGAGATTATTTTCAGCCGTTTTGGACCAATCAAATCATGTGAAGTTATTCGCGATCGACGGACTAATGCATCTTTGCAATACGCTTTCATTGAATTCGAAAATGATTCAGATTGCGAGAATGCCTTTTTGAAAATGGACAAGGTGGTTATCGATGATAGACGTATACATGTAGATTTCAGTCAATCGGTATCCAAGGAATGGCGGAGGTACAGACAACAACGTGCGTTTCCAGCAGCACTCAAAGACTCACAGTCTTCGGGTAGGCAGCATCATGGATCATTACACCAAACAGAACCATATCACCGTGCTCATGAACGAAGTAGTAGCCCACCTCCAAAACGTACTCATCAGAGTAAACCCAAGTTCCATGGTGGGCATTCCAAGCGACATCAGTCACCTTCTGCATGTCGTCGTTTACCCGAGCGGTTTGAAGAACAAAAGCACAAGCCGTTGCCCGGGACGGATCTTGACTTGGTTGTTTCGGACAGTGATGAGGATGTCTCCAGCTCATCTTCCCAGTCACGCATCCGAAAGAGAAAAAACCGAAGACATCGACATCGCTCGAGATCAAACGGTGTGTGCGTCCCCTGTTTCGTCACATCTGTCTTGTTGTGCAATAGAAGATTTTTTAGAACGTCGTTTGCATTGTGTGTATTGTTTTGCTTTCTTAGAATGCTTTCCAGGTATCAGAATACTCTTCTAATTTGCTTTCCAACGTTTACCGTATTTTTGTGGGTTATTTGGTACATATGCATATGGTGTCAAATAGCATGAAGTTGATAGAGGAACGTTCGTTTGACGTGTAGTACCTGTGGTGGGACCTGTAATGTCCACCAAGTCCTTTGGCTCCAGGGTCTTGCCAGCTTAGCAGTTGAGTTTACTCTGGCTGTCACTGACCAGAGAAGGTCTTAATCCATTCACATTACAATTTGTCCGGAGGTTCATGTGTTCTCGTTGTAACAAGCGACATTCTTTTATGATGAAGCAATATGTTACATGTGACTGTCAGTGATTGTGCGCTGATTTCATCATAGTCATCTACCATACAGCCATGGGGAGAACTAAGAAATAATTCATAATTAAAATAAACGCTCACAAACCTCCTCCACTTAAACCCATACGTTCACTAGCAAGGTGTCTACCATACCTTACAAACACCAAGTTGCAACGTAGGATAGGGCAGCATTTACTTGGCAGTTTTCTTGTTACTTTCTGTGCCCACTTCCGTCGCTTCGCATCCATGGGTAGCTTGATCACATAACGCCACCAAACTCCATTAGTCGCTATCCCCTCTGACATGTCCATCCGGTGGACCGTGAAACCTTCAGCTTTTGCGAAGAACACGGTATGCAATTCTTAACCTTCTAGTGGGTTCAAGTTCTCATTCCCAAGACAACGTTTGGTAAATCTTTAATTTACGGTCTGTCTGTTCTTTTTTATTCTTGGGTCATAGATGAGTGCCACCCAAAGAAAACGTTCAGGGTATTCGATCAGTTGATTAACTGATCAGGTTTTAGATACATTACTCCGCATGTCGACTAAACGCACCGGTTATTATATATTGATTCCACCAACAGTTGAGTAGAACCGCGGGATGCTCAAACAGCGTTTCAGTCACGAATTATGAATTTCGTGATTATTTGGCTGAGTAAAATGGATAGATGTTGCCTGCTTGGTTGCGATCCTCATGATCAATCAGAGTGCTAGTCAAAAGTCAAATCCGAGGTAGCAGCGTACCGCCGTCGATGGTGTGTCTGCATCCTTAGTATTCCTAGTTCTCTCTGGCCTTATTTGTCCATTTTTAGTCAGTTTTCTTGCAGGCCGTTTCACATCACCGTTATAGTTAGCAGCGGCTCTGGCTATAGCACCTGTTTGTTAGGTTTATGTCCATTGTGAATGAATGTAAAGTACATCGAACAGTTAAGTGAGTTTTTAACTGCTACTCCACCATTTCTGCTCACGGTTGTTGCTTAAGGGCATATCTGGAATTTCGGCTCACTCTGTTTGTTTATTTTCAGAATCTCCACATAAAATACGTCATAACTCGAAGCACAAGAAACATGGGCACAAAAAACACCATACTCGTTAACCGCCTTGTAACCTGTCATTGAAATTCGCAAATATACGTTTCCTCTAGTTTGTGTATTTCTCTTTCCGTTTGTCTATCCTACTGTTGTGTGACGTCGTAGCTGCAGATGAACACCCGGATACAGTAACTGACTTGGAGGACGGAATGGAGCAAGGGTACTCCTTGCTGCGCACACTGAGATGGCTGGACGTTATTATTTGTTCGTTTCAGGCACACATCCATCGAATGGCAGTTTTACGTGTTCTCCTATAAACTTATTTCATACTGCTGCTAGTCTTTTTAATAGTATGTGGTAATGTGTCTTTATAGAACTGTGAATTCGTGGGCAATGCCAGTTCTTTTTGGCCGTCCACTCCGTGGCACAAAATTAGACAGAGAGAAATCGCGTTCTGTTCTACAGTTCTTATACGAAGTCCACCAGCAGTTTGATTTGGAACGAAATTCCACGGAAACCCTCTTGCACCCTCGAGACGAGCTCACGTGTTTCAAGTTGGTGTTAAGGGAACACGAGGCAGTGAGACATCGTATTCATATTCTTCTAAATGCCCATGTTTCTCCTCGGTAAGGTATTCGCTGTGGACCCTCTCACCTTGTGGCCAAAGTTGTGTCGGAAGCGCGTATATCGTGAAAATATGGACTGCTCAGAATTGGACACACTTGCAAACGAAGTGGAAGATCACTTGAACGCGTTCAACCTAGTAGATCGCATATCTCTGGTTCGGCGCGTTCTCGTTGAGTTCCAAAATAACTTGGAACTAAAGGAAACTCTGTACAATGCCGACTATATTGTTTGCTCTCAGCTCCTGGACTGGTTTGAGGTATACGTGTATTCAGTGTTCGACGTGACGTTTACCACAGCTTTTAACTCTGGAATTACTGGTTGTGTACCCAATGCCCCGAATCCGTTTCTTATCCTCAGTGAGTCACGGGAACCCGTTTTTCTACTTGAAGCAATGCACCCCAGATTTTCTGCCGCAGTACAGAGTGAGTAAACTAATATGCACTGCTATGTAACAATCTAGAAGTGTCCTATTACCGATGTTCTACTCAGTTACCTTGGCTTGGCCGTAAACATCAAGGACCCCATTAGTCTACTTCGACTAATCAACCGACCAAAGCGAGGCCTAGATCATTCAACGTTCAATGCTCTTCGTCAGCTAGCAAAAGAAACGAACCTGTCTGCTACACAAGTGAGCCTTATCTTGTTCTATCTGTTTATCCCTCACGATTTGCTTACCACATACTTAGCCAAGTTCGTTAAGTGTCGCTGCACCCGAAGCGATACATGAAAATAACATTTCCGTGTAATCGCGTTTAATTCTAGTGTTAGGGTAATTTAGATCTCCCTTCGAACTGTTGATTGTGATAATAAGCGATCAACTTTCATCTTTGAACCGGTTAGATCCATCGTGATATTGGTGTGATTTTTGGCTTATTCTCACTGTTAGTTATTTCTTGTCAGTATGTTGCCTCCCTTTTGAATTGACAATGGTAGATTTCTTCACACGTGCTTAATTAATTTGTCTTACGTCATGTGACAAATTTTCATTGCAGTTGGTTTGAGATTTTTGTGCACCTTTTGTTTTTATGTGAGTTACAATACTGATTGCTGCTCACCCTCCTTTACCAGCACTGTTTCACTACATCACTGCAGTGGTATAATAGCCGTTTAATCCAAATATTTGTCGGTGAGCAAACTGTTTTCACAATGTTTTTCCCAGCCCATGCTCAACTGTGTAACACCTTTCTGGAAACCAAAAGGTGTTACGCATGAAGGTTTGACGTGCTATTAATTAAAAGTGGTTTCGTGAGCAATACGATTTTTATTTGGTTTACACGAAGATTAAATCACCGGACACATTACGATTTATATTATCAGGCCAACGAGCGTGTTCACTGTCCCAGTCCTCAGCTGGCCCCAGTGAGCCTCGGTACTGTGCTTTTGGGCGAAGTTGTAGTACGTGACTAGACGGTCTGTCATATATGGATCCCCTCTCAGACTGGGCTTTCAACATTGAACCGATGGATTCAATCCTAAGGATAAATGCCAGGCAACAGAAGAAATCAGAATCAGTATGTGAACTCAGAAACCCCTTCAATAAATGTGTTGGGTTTCTGGAAAGGATTGAATAAAGCTTAGTAGCAACTCTATGGCTGCTGGGGATTTCCCTAATGTTTTGTGTCGAGCGGTTTAGTATCTCTGCCGGTACCGTGATGAAGAGGCACTGGACGCGATAAAAGGATTTGTATTACTAGGGCAGGGGTTACCACACAGCGGGGCCATCAACATCCTTCAACGGCGCTTCAGTCAGTCACACCTTATTGTACGTCGCTATGTTAGGTTGCTGACTAGGGGATGCGCTGTCACGGTGGTTACGGATTTAGGTGAGAAAATGGAAACGTGTTCCATTACTCTGCGGCGAATCAGCCATGAGTCCGACGTGAATTCGTGTCGTTCGGTAGGGGCTATTATCAGACGACTACCCACATCAATACAGTCCAAGTGGTTTGAGGCAGCTAACATAGGTGCGCCATGGACGTGAATCCCTTTGTTGACTTGACTCGGTTTGTAGAGGAGAAGGCGGATGCTGCCAGCACGAGACTTCCTTCCATAGTTCCTGGCCCTTTAAACAGACGTCCTCAGCCAATCACTCGGACTTTCATAATCTAACCTGAAGCTGGTAAACACAATATACACACAGTAAGTGCCTACTTACTTGACCATATCTCCCGGATTCAAAGGAATGTGTCAAGGGTGAAGCAGCAAATCATATTGGTCAATTGTAAGATATCCGCACCAAATGTAGTACGAATGAAGTTGAATAGTTTGGGCGTCGCGTTTAACATGTTATTGATATACAGGTTGGGAATAACACAACGTTTCGAGCAAGTTGTAATACTCTACGTTTCAACCACCTCGGGTGGCCTTCCTCAGGAGTGTTGTAGTCGATTACAACACTCCTGAGGAAGGCCACCCGAGGTGGTTGAAACGTAGAGTATTACAACTTGCTCGAAACGTTGTGTTATTCCCAACCTGTATATCCATATTGGTCAATGCCCAAAGTTCAGCTCACTAACTGTTGTCTGTCACCACGAAGCTATCAAAAAGCGTATATCGTTTCTTGTGCCTATGATCGAATTGCCGCCCAATGGAATGTAAAACAAGGCACGTTTATAATGTAAACCGATGCTCCCAATGGCATCATCCACTGTGTCATCGAGAAATTGAAGCGCAAGAGCACAAAAACCTATCGCCAGCAAAAATTGAGGGCAAGATACACCTTGCAACAGTTTTATCAAGCAAACTGAAGATAGCACTTTGAGCATTGCCCATCAGAACCAAAGGGTCGTTAGGTACATTAACAATTTACGCCTTTCTGGATATTGCACCGGATGTTACATTGGTCGACAGCGCATTACTTGAAAAGATAGGTATGGAAGGCCAACTCAGTAGGATCACTGTGAAAACGCTAACTGATGATGCTAAAGTCTAGTTCAACATTTGTATTTGCTATAGAAAGCTTGAATGCAGATGAATGTCTTGTGGTCAACTGAGCTTGGTTTTTATAATCGTTGCCCAAGTTGGCCTGTATTGTGCCCGCAAACATGGCACACTTAAAAAACATGCTCTAACTTGTTATTCTTGGAGCAATGGTCTCCATGCTAATTGGATGTGACGTGCCGATGGCCCATTGGATCTTGGATCAGAGATTTGACGAAAGTAAAGATCCTTACGCCGTACGTAGATGTGAGGCCGCACCGGCATACCAGAAACCTCAGTTTACCACTTGTCTGTTGATGCATCAGTGTCGCTTCAACTATGGAGGATGTTTAACTTTGAATTCAGTGAAACCCACTGCATTCAGCTTGCTATGTCTGCTGAAGATTGCATCGCCCTTGGCTATAAGAGGAAGGTCCCTGACATTCGTTGACGGTCACTACTAGATAGCTGTACCTTGGAGGAATAGCTAGCCGAGTTGGCCGAACACAGATTTAGCCTACTGCAGACCTAACAGCTTGAAAGGGCATCTTGTGTATGACAAGGTACTTCATCATTTTTGCTTGTCAAAGATTAAAGGGTACATCACCAATAGACAAACTGTACTAGTTCCGGTGCTGGGTGCTTATTATCCCAGACTTGGCAGGCAATCTGTGTGGCGTGCCTCTTCGATTCCATAGACATCCTTATGCATTTTTGGTTTATATTAAAGCCGTGTTTCATCAAATCAAAGTGTATCTTGATGACCGTGATAACTTAAGGTTCCAACGGTGGTTAAGATGCGGCTTACTTCAAAACGATAGGGCGTGCAAAATGATGGCGCATTCTTACGGAGCTACTTCTTCGCCAAGTTGCTGTGAAGTAGGCCTTGATACTCTTCGTCAGTTTAAGGCGAAGGTGGGTTTAATTGGTACTTGCCAGTATCCGGAGCGTAAGTCCAAAACTGTGAACAATTTCGCCTGCTGTAGCTTGTCAAAAATATCAGCGACGGACGGTATTGGTACGACTGTATTCTGTGTTACCTCATTCAGCCGTCTAAAATCCACACAAAAGCGGTACTTCCCGTTGGACTTCTTCACCAGGAGAACAGGCGAGTTGTACGGACTGTTGGCTTCTTCGATAACATCCTCGCTCAGCATGTTCTGTATTTGTCTCCTCAATTCCTCCTCAAGATGAACCGGTATCCTGCGGGGCCCGTGAGGTCGAAATGTTCCGGTTGTTGGTATTTCATGGGCAATCCAGTTGCAAAATCCGTACGGATCATCGTCAGTCGTAAATACTTCCGCGTATTTCTCGACCGTGGACTGGAGCAGGGGGGCTGTGCAACTGGGGGTTTTAACCTTGCGTACTTGGTTGACGCTATCCTTTCGCTGTCCTATGAGCGTCAGGGAGCCATACTTGGTTGACAACTTCTTGAGCTTCAAGTCAATCACGGCATCTGTTGCAGCGAGGAAATCGGCTCCGAGTATCGTTTGCCTGGTTTCTGGGGACACAATGAAACGGTGCTTTACGATATGGCCGCCGATACGTACCCCACATTCTTTCACACCGTCAACCAGTAGACTATGACCTCCAACCGTCTTGATCATCATGGATGTCGGTTCTAGGTTTTGCTTTTCGGCACGAGCAATCAACGAAATAGCTGCCCCTGTATCGACTAAACACTGTTCTACCTCTCCATCAACTTCAACCCTTGTATGTACGGCCCCCTTCTCAATCGCTCCCATTACTAGTCGACCCGCCCAACAAAAAGAACAATCACGAAACACTTTATTTTTAGACCTCTGAGACCGCCGGATTGGGCAATCCTTCTTCCAATGTCCTTTTTTTCCACAGATGAAGCAGCCTCCTGGTTGATCGTTCTTCCGTGCTGCTGTTTTCAGGGCAGCTACATCCGCTGCGAGTTGCTCCATTGCCTTCTGCATTACCTCCAATGTCTTCTTGTCCGTATTGCTGTTTGAATCCACTGAGGCCACGGACATTACTGCCAACTCCCGTGTCACCTTCGCCAGATCGTCAAGGTCCATCGGCCGGGCGACATGGGCAATACGGACTTGGTCGCGAACCTCCATCGGGAGACCTTCAATAAACTGCTCCGTTAACAACTGCCGTCGTGATTCTTGATCCAATCCTGGCAGAGCCCTGTCCAGCAAACCTTGCAGAGTGGTGGCAAACACGGACGGGTCCGCTCCTTGTCCAAGCCTGGCCGCCTTGAACCGCCGCATGGCCTCCTGGCGGTCGGCCGGGCTGTCAAACGCAGCCACCAGCGTCTCCTTCGCAGCGGCCCACTCCATCTTCGCAGGGCCTCTTCGCGCTGCGTCCAGCACCGCCTTCGCCCTGCCCTTCACCAGCGTCCGCAGGGCAGCCAGCTTCCCACGGTCGGTCTTGACTCCGACCACTTCGGCCACGTCCTCCAAGTCCTCCAGGAACGTCCGGACGTCTACATCTTCGAACGGCTGTGGCCAGGGAATCTTCATCCTCGCGTTCGTCACGGCACCAGTTGTTGTGTCCGCAAAAGACGCTTGGTCAACAAGTTGGTTTATTGCGCAAACTTCCGTACAGGTCATGTCAAAAACTGAACCACAAACGTGTACACTCATTTGCACGACAGACATGCATTCACATACATTGGGTGACAGTTCTCACACATCATGTACACACTGTTTCGATAGTCTCTTCTTGTCCACCGTGTTCGGGGCTTGTCCTTTTGTTCCTGAATGTCGCCTGTGAGTAATACACTACTTGTGAGTAGTATACTACTCACAACGAAACTGCCTGTTATACAACACCAGGGCACTGGTTGACGTGGACACCGGCTGTTCGTGCACCCAGCCAGAGGGCGTCACGAAAGTCTGTGGCAATCGCTAGTAAACCGTCCTGCTACTGTTGACTGGGTGTCTGAACAGCCTGCCGCAACAGGCAATCAAATCCTCACTTGTTTCGCTCCGGATTTGCCCGAGGTGCAAAGAGCGGTCAGACAACTGCGCAATGGAAAAGCTGCACGTTAGATGGTTTGTTATGTGAAATACTGAAGATTAGCAGTCGGGGGCTGGGACGCGTTCTGCTCCAGCTGGTTCACTCTATTTGGGAGCAAGAAGAAATACCATGAGATTTCAGGGATGCCCTGATAGTACCTTTGTTTAAAGGTAAGGGTAGCAAGCAATTCCCCGACAACTATCGGGGCATCAATCTACTGAACTGCGCTGGCAGGATGTTTGCAGAAACCTGGATGTCTGAATTTCTATATTTCCCTATCTTCAGCATTGTTGATGTATTGTATGGTGAGTGTTTTGTCTGTTTTCTTCCAGTCCAACCTTGCATTTTGCTTTTCCTTCATATCCCCTTAAGAGTGCACTAACATACCTCTATAATGGAAGATAACTTACAGCATGTACACACTGTTCCGATAGTCTCTTCTTGTCCGTCGTTTTCGGGGTTTGTCCTTTTGTTCCTGAATGCCGCTTGTGGGTAGTACACTACTTGTGAGTAGTATACTACTCAAGTAGTAGTAAGCCTGCTGGATGTATGAAAGCGCTAACTGTTAAATTTCGAACGGCCTGTTTAAAAACCCTAAGCGGTGCCTCTGTTTTTAACTGTTCTCCTTAACATTGATGCTGTCACGCAGCTCTACCGAGTGCTGCGTTTGATAGGCCTTTTCAGTTGTTGTACACGAGGAAATGCGAATCTTTACAGTTTACACAAAGCTGTTGCCTCTCGATGGACGGTTTTATCCTCTGGTAGGTCATCTAATTCCTTGATCATTTTTCTCTTCTTAATTCGCTGGATTATGTGGTCATCCGAGACCCACATACAAAACCGAGTCGGCGTTTGCCCTTTCGCTTTCGACACGAATTTCTCGCAGCTCGTCTTTAAATAGTTTTCCCCAGCTTTCACTTAAGAATAAAAGCTGACATTCACGTTGCACTTCGTCAGCGACGTCCAGCCATGGGCTTTTGCTGGAAGCCTACCTTAAATATGTTGTGAACTAAAACGTCAGAATGTATAATGCAGCGCATGACAAAAATGAACCTCTACTGCATTGTTACATAATCCTTGATCTGTGACTTTATGCATTTAAGGAGCGGCCTCCGGATTTTACTTTTAATATATCATCTGTTTCTCTGCCTCATCGGTTGCAACACATAGGGCCAGTAGGATGTTACAAAGCTCTCTGGTTTTCCGGTCCACAAATATATCGATCCGTCGGCATTCAATTACTGATCTATTTAGGCCACAGCAGCACTCCGGAAGGATTAGCTTCGTCATCCACGCGTTCTTGGAGTGGCTGTACAAGCACGAAAGTTGTTTGGAGTCACCGCCACGGAAGCATCAGGGAGGTCTGTTCTTCTCAGTCACTGAAGGTGAACGTTTCTCACTACGCATACAACAACCCCAAAGCTGCTTTATGGCGTCTGCTACTTTTCCCTCTTGACGTAGAATCATGAGTTACCACCAGTGTCGTGTTGGCAACGACCTCGCCGCATTATGCCTGTTTAACAAAAGTGTTAGGTTCCCCAAGAACTGATTTGCTTCAGCAACCAACTATCTCCAACACAATTTTGGCCGACCTGACCAACTCGGCTTAGAAAATAAGTGTAGATGTTACAATTACTTCGATCTACCGCACCGCACTTTTTCACAACAGGAGTGTGAAGTGTTCAATCCTGGTGACTGCTAAAGCGATCAGAATCGGCTGCAGAACTTCACTGTGTGCACCGAAACGTCTTTTGTCCGTACATCAGTTTTCCATGGTTTTCAATCGTTGGATCAAGTGGCAGCACCACAGTAATCATACTCATAGCCCTTAGGTGACATTATACCCCATTCAGTCCTCGCGTGGCAACTGTTTCATTCGACTCGTTGGTGACACGCCGGAAGCCAGTTTGTTCGTCCCGTTTTACCTCTACTGACCTCTGGTTGTACTTGAGTAACGGGAACATTAATACTTACCCCCATACATGTTCACTCCACACCTTTCATTTTAACTACAGAACAATCCGCTTCAAGTTTCGCTTTTCTACAAACCACGCTTTTTATCGTATAAATTTCATGTTTCTCGCAGTTTCGTGAACCGTTCATGCCTGACTTCGTTCATAACTTCAAACCTTTGGTCTACCTTCGGATGACGTCTTATCACATCGATGGTTTTGTTGATCAAATCCTCTACATCCAAAACGAACTTACTGGCTGTCCGCCATACTGTCGACACATCTAATGCATTACCAGCTTGTGGGTGGCGTTTTCTATTAAGAACGACGTAGTTCATCCGCACGTCTTCTGAATAGACAACCTCTGTCGACTACTCGGCGTGTTGCTCCTGCTCACATGCTTAGTGGCCCGAACACGCCGTACGAATGCTAACTCATGACACACCGTGCTCTGCCTTGTTTGCATGTGATGAACTGGACTGGGTATGTCAACCTGATAGTTCGCTTACGCCTTGGGTTTGGACCCTGAAATTTGTGACCTCGAAGCCTGTCCCAGTAGGTCATTCCTAGGTAGAGTTCAGGGAACACCAAAACCTCTAACGAAGAACGTTGTGTAACGTGACAAAGAATAAAAGTCGATGGAGTTTGTATTGCCACCCCCTGCGTGTTATGATTCGACTATATTTTTCCACATTTGTCTCCTTTTCATGTGTCTGGTCAGATATTTCATGTCCCACGTCGTACACAGGTGGCCAAAACTGATCAATTCCCTAACAGGGGTCGCATCCACATTGCCAGAAGGTTTTAAACTCTAATACTAGGATTTGTCAGTTGGACAGGGCATTTTCCTCATGAAGTATTCAGCCATTCTGGACTTACGCTATCGATAGAAAATGTTCCTACAATGAACTGTTCTAGCCAAACCGATTGATTGTCTGATCCAAAAAGACCAACTTACTGTTCCTAGTCGGATGTTGACTAAATCACTGTCACCTTGTGTTGTGGCAGTGACCGGTACCATTGTTGAATCACACGCTTGATTCTCCACGCTTATTCTTTCATCTGAATTCTCGTGATGAAAGCTGGACTCATCAGTCTGACTTTTTGTTTCAAACACCCACTTTTTTCGCCAACTGTCTAAACCGGAACACAAAAGAAAGTTCAACATCGTTTTAAGGTACGATGTCGAAATTGGATAAACCTTTGCATTGTTAGCTCTTCCTCCGTTCTTCAAGCTATTTTCCCTTAATGAAACAGCCAGGTTGCTTATCGTTTATTTTGAAGAGCACTGTACACAGCTTCATTCAAAGAGAGAGCAAGCAGTGACACCGAAATTTAAGTAACAGAAATTAAAAAAAAGCAGCTACTTTGGGTTTGTGGTCGCCATATACGACCGTGGGTTTACTCTTTCGCTTGTTGATTTTCGCTCCGGATACTTTCAGAGAATTAGCGGCGGCTGCAAGCTTCTCTGGGAGAGGTGTCAGATTCTCGGCCAGGAGGATCAGATCTCCGGTGTGGGCGAAACCGCTGACCAGTTTATCGTAGTAATAGCCACGCTCCAAACGAGATAGAGCCAAGACCCTATCCATTGTCAAGATAAATTACGAAGGTGACTGAGTCGCCCTGGCGAACGCCTAGCTGGGATTGGAGGATGGAGCCTTCGGGAGTGACGGATACGTTTCTGTAGGAGTCAGCAATGTAGTGCGTTAGAGGTGAGGGAGCACTGAAAGCCTTGGCCGATCTGATAGTTGACTCCTGTGAGATAGAATCGAACGCTCTGGGCATGTCACCAAAGGTCGCACACAGACTGGTAGACGTGATGCATGCGTTCCGGAGCAGCGCATGTAGTATTGAGGTCGCCTCGAAGTAGCCATCACGGTGTACGGATGCGAATTAAAGAGAGGGCAGTTGCAAGCACGTATTTCAACGACTAGCCAATATCTTGTGAAAGCAACGTAACAACGTTGAACATACTGCGATAGGTTCCAGTTCGCTGGGAGCGGAAGAGTTATTCACCTTTGAAACAAGCGTAATGCGGGGCGGCACAGATGCATTGGACATCCTTCAGTTAGCAGGGAGAGGTCAAAATATCCGGCCAAGGCATCGACTTTCGTATGCATCAGATGTTTAGAAATCAGTTTGTCCAAACCTGGAGCACCATCTTCCATGCTTTTCAGCGTGCGAGAAACTTCCTCTCAAGTGGTCGGGCCTACCAATGACCAGTCCGGAGGCGGATGAGCCGATGCTACCTCGGGCCAGAACGGGTTGGAACTATCTGGGAGGCCATGGTTCGTCTTGTAGGTAGTTCCCCAGTCTCCAGAAAGGACTGCAAAGGTAACATCTTTCTTTTGCCAGGTTTGAATCGCAGTATATTCAGCTTTCCGTATCTGATTCCTGGTCGTGCAGATTTTCGTAGCAACCGAGGACTTCATAGAGTGACCAGTTGCCAGGTGTACTGAAAACCATATGCGGCGTGCATGTTTACTAGTGAACTTGCATGTACCATTGTGAAGATGCCTGCATAAAGACTTCGGGCAATCCGTCGCTGTTTAAGAAGGCCTCACTTTTGGACTGCAGTTGGACTACTACTGTTTGGACCAGACAGGAAGACCATTCGGAATGCTCAACAGCTTCGGATCCAGTACCTGGCTCCATGGTTGTCTGTGTGGTGTTGGGTGGACTGGCAGTGGAGCTGGTATTTCTCCATCAATTCACAACATAAACGCGTCCTGATGCTGTCCACAGTACGGCCAGGGAAATGTAGCAGGAGTCGGTCATGAAGTTTGCGCCGAGTGGAATACGACAGCCGGCTCATCAACATATCTGACAAGGGAAGCCGATTCTTGATGGGACTAATTTGATCCGGTAGCTTTCATGCACCTGAGCCTCTCCTGGTTGCGTTCGGCGGAATGCGCGTGCCTCCTGTGCTGATTGAGACCCATTTTGATCGGAAAGCTGTGTTCACAGTCGATGCACTCAGAGATTGAAGGTGGCCGAGCACCTGTTTACTGTTCTGCAGCGTCTCTGATTCGATACATACGAGCATTTGCCGACAAACTAGCATTAGATTTACATACCTGGGAGCATTCTGAAAGATGTACTTTGCTAGCTCATCTTGTGTGCTGGTAGATACCGGGGCGGAGAAGCTGGTGGTATCTGCATTTTCTTGATTGAATGTAGCCAGTACCTTATGGCCAATTAGAGTGGTTAGCGCTATATAGAGTTACTGAACGCTTAGCTAGTGAAGTTTTGCACCGACACTGCCCAATGGACACCACGTTGAAGTAGTTCAACACGCTGAACTGACGCAGGCAAATTACCGATTCGAACTTTACATGTACTACTGCTGTTTACCACTAGTAGGTTTTGAGCTCCGTTATGCAACTCTATGACTGTTTACGCACGAATCGTGACACAAACCTGCACATGTATACACATCACGTGCACATCTTGTCAACCCAGCGAGTCCACAGCAAACCAGCGCAGGTTCAAACACACTGGACATCGGATCGGTACTGAAAATCACCTCGAGTTGACGCAGTCATGAGATCAATGAGCCACTCATCGTTAACTGCTGTGGCTTATCTCCCGACTTCGGTAAGCTACCCATCAGCGGCCTGCTTTTCATTTTACTTCGATTAGTCAGTCCTGGTGATAGAAATCCCTGTTCGCTGACACTGCGACCGACTGGTGTAAGGTGCGAGGTGGTCAGATAATGACCTGGCGTAGGGAGATGAAGTCGTTCACCAAGGGGTTGGCCACTGTAGATCGAGTTCGTCTCCCGGGCTGGGGCTGGGGCTGTGGCGACTCACAGAGTCGGTGGCTGGGGACTCCAGGTGAGATGGCGGCTAATCGAGCTCAGTGGCGTGAATGTCGTCGTTGTTCGGCTGAGTTGTCTGTGAAGTGAGTGTACTTAATGACGCGTGGCAGTGAAAGCCGTAAGGAAGTTGTCTTGCTGATGACACCTTACTCTCACTTGCAGCTCGGTTGTTTATTTGCAAGGTGTAGGCACCTTGATGTTGAATGTTTGAATATGGACGTAGTCATTTTCAGTAGTTAGGTCCCTTCCCGTCCCCCGTTTTCTTTTCCCTCTCCTTTTATAGGGTTTGCGTCTTCATAGTGGTTGTGTGGCAGTTAAGCATTAGTGTGAACCACTGATGTATTGCTGTCTATGATGATGATGATGAATCCCTGGTATATACCCTGTAATGCCTACGAATTGAAATATTTCGAGATACCCTTCGATGTTTTCACAATGTGAAACTGCAGTTTTTCAAAGTAATGTGAATGTAAACATTCCACACCAGTGGAACACACCCCTTCTGTTTGAATATCTGAATACTTCTGTTCTGGGACCTGTTTGAATGTACCTTTAAAGACTTGGTTGGTGAAGTCGTATGTGACCCCAAAACTTTTGTGTAAACCATTGGGTTAAGAGTTCCTGATATCTAAATGTCCCGAGCTGTAACCTTGATTGCTGAAGTTGTGTCATAACCCTGTCTTTGTTTCGCGGGTCTGCATATTCCTATCACTGCAGTAACAGGCTATCCGATTTGAATTGACTTGAGTCTCTGTGTGGTTCTAAATTATTCGTCCACTCTCAATGTCCACTAGATGCATCAACCGCCTACTGTAGTCGTCGTGGTGTGTTGTGGTCCCCAGTTGCTTGTTCGCGTTGTGTATGTGTGACTGTGGCTATGATCACTCAGCTCATCTCTCCTGTAAGAAATCAACTACTCAAACGTCTGTTTTCGGTTACTCTCACCAGACACATTCACGTGAACTACACTCGATTTGTTTGTGGTACAATAAATCAGTTCGCGTAGACCTGTAATAGTCCCACAGAACGGTGTGGATCACAGTCCGAGTTATCACGGCCCAGAATGGCACTCTAGTTGCAAGTTCTGTTTCGTTGGAGTCTCCAAATCTCCTCAAAAAATAGCCGACACTGTTTAACGAATATGCTGATAGGATGCTGGTTTTTACAGAGCGCTTGCTTCTCGCCTCTTTGGTAAGCTTTACGGCGTGTGTACGTCAATCCATCTATGCTTTGGGCTTACTTCAAATTTCTTTCCCTTTTTTGCTTAGGTGGCCATGTCTTTTATAAACCGCTGTCAACTGGGAGCCTCTCAAAGTGGTGGTGCAGATATTTTACGACCTTGGAGACCTGGACTAAATCACCTGATGGGCTGCCTGGCCAAATGTCAGGACGCACTGTGCGGTGCGTTAGACGAAAATGTTCTTGTGCATACATCTTCAGAAAGTCGTATGAGTTTGGATGATGCCTTCTTGGCGGTGAATCAGTGCATCCAAGCTGCTGGCCGTGCTCTCCAAAAGCCGTTGATTGGAGCAATCAACTGTCCGACTGATGAAGAGTATGACGCGGTGTTCACAAAGACGAAAATTCAAGAGGTTGCGGACGCCTTGTGCGAAAAACTTAGACGGTTAGTGTCATCTGGTGCAATGGGATTACCTTGTGGTGACACACCTGGAAGAGTAAGTTTTTTAAATTACACTTGATTCCACTAAGTTGGGGTTACTTTCATCGGACGTGTTGCAGTTTATCATTTGATTAGACGTCTGTTTTTCCTCTATTCGGCTGCGGACATTTTCTGACCCTATTACTGAATGATCAAGAGGTCCTTCGAAGCCTTAGCCTCACTCTTAATCTACCCACTAAATTTCAATTGCACAGTTTCTTACAAATCGTTGTTTCGACATAGTTCTAAAAATTTGTTTCTTCTCTGTACAATTTCCACTGAGTGGTGGATGGTATTTTCATTTTTGTTGGCCTTACCGCTGAAAGCGACGGTTTCACGTGATATTAATATTTGAATCCTGGGCTCATTAACGGTGATCAGTAAATCGAGTATTTTTCCGTCAACTTTTCTACTTATCGGTATTAATGGACGTTTTTACTTCTACATTGCAGTCTGCCATGTGTGAACTGAACAAACTATTGAAAATCACCGATCCTGACTTAATTTTATTGACACCGCGCAGGATAACCAAAATTGGCTGTGTACACAGTTGAATTGCGTCGTTTTGTGGGTGCATTTGCCAACTGTCTATCTTAAGCATAGAGCTCAAACTCCCCCCTGCCCTAGATATCACACATCAAGTAAGAAACCTCAATAAAGTAGAAAGTGTTTCCCAGACGTCCTGACTCCAAAATCCGGACTGCAAACCAAAGGGCTTACCGAATGGCGACGCCTCCTGACCGAGTCGGATAAACGAACGGGCACAACACACCGCTGAAATCACAACCAGGTTAGCTGACTGTGGGTGGGGGCGGAGTGTGCGCGGTTTCCAGTCCAGTGGCTTGGCCCCATCGGCCCAGTGTTTTCACCATCATGATCCACGATCTGCAACGTTTGGCTGCTCATACACTTGTTTCAACGCCCAAGAGGCAATGCTAGCTTGAGATCAACACAACCACCCACAATTCGGTCTGAACGGGCTATCATGCTGCAACCAGATCAAACTCCTGAAACGACGTGTTGGTAATCTGACAACTGAACAGCCTATTGAACTGGTTTTTGTCTGTGGTAAAAATGTTTAGGTTACCACTAGGGTTACCTGTAAATCAGTTCGAAGACTGTTGGGAAAATTTTGCTGCAATGAGTAGTGTTCAGCACCTTCAAAAAAGTGGTCGACCGCACACATCAGCAGATGCTAGTGATGTTGACGTGTAAAAAACAGTCCGTAAAAGAGTATCCGTCGGCTCGCTCAACTATGTAACAATTCGAAGTCGGAAGCACACAGGATACTCAAACGTTACAGGTATCGACCGTACCTGGAGACTCGATTACATGGGCTTCGGTTGTCGGATGCGGACGAACTTCGGTCATTCTGCATTTTTTTTATCAGAGAGGGATACATATTATACAGTATTTCCCGACGAGGCAATATTCTGTCTGAATAGCTTCTTGGATAAGTCGCATTTTTTTTACACATCAACAACCCTCATCGACTTGCTCAAACCCGAAGTCAGCATAGGCCTAGGCGTATAGTTTGGGCTGGGCTTCTGGGGATATGGATTGCTGAACCTTTCTTTTTTGATATGAATCATCCATTCGTATAATCACTTACAAAGTAGGACATTCTTATCTGCAGCAACAGAATGTTTTACTGGCGCTGGAGCAACTAGAAGTATTCGATTACATTTGTTTTCAGTAAGGTCGCATCACCACAGTGTACGAGAATGTTTGGAAGGAACATTCGGGCGACGGTGGCTCGGTCGCCGTGAATTAAAGAAGTGACTCCCACGGTCACCAGATATTGCTCCGCGGAATTTTCTGCTTTGGGGCTACCTCAAACGCAGAGTCTGCAGGGAATGTCCACAAACACTGGAGGAACCCAAAGCGACCGTAATCTTTGAATGGAATACAATCTCTGGGGCAACGTGTGCTGCCACCATGTCTAAGTAGAATATTTTTTCTAAGCAAAACAGCGGGGAACATTTTCAGCATCTATTGTGAATTTACGGTTTATGTACTAATGCTTTCCTTTCATCTCTGTGTGTTGATATGTCGACCTGTCAGTAGACCGGCACGGCTGTATTGACAATTGACAGATTCGCATACTTCGTGGATTACCGTCTCATTAAGGTCACGTTTTGGTTCCTGTGTAATGAAGTACTCTAGAATGGGCACACGACGCATTAGGTCGCTATCCGCAGACACGCGTTAACCTGATGCAATGTAAAACGAAACTTTGAACATGGATACAGAATACTTATTCCATGATATGTATAAACGGCTCTCGTGTAACGCTACAAACGGCACCGAAGACCGTACTTCAGAAGGACGTAACCCAGTTTTGACTAGTATCATCTTCAGCGTGTGTATGGTTCATCTGTAAAGTACAAAAATGGTCTTAGTATCGGTAGTTGTTTGATTGAGACTGTGCGTTTGTCGCGGTCCGCGGATGTTTTCTGTTTCCGGCGAAATGGTCCGGCATTTCTCAAGCAACGCATTTTTCCGGAGAGAGAAAGCACCCCAATCTGGACGACATCTAAGAATGGGCTGTTCACCGCGATCTCGATAACGCAACAAGTGACCTTTACTGTGGATAAAATGTTTAACTGAGATATAACAGGAAGTGGAACGACACGGCTCAGTAACAGGGTCATACAATTTAAATTTGTCGAATGGTGCTCATTTTCCTTACATCATGGCTATAATACGTCACATAGGAGTCCACAAATGGCATGGTGGTCATAAAAACACAGCACGACTTGTCACAGACTGTACGGAAAAATTGTTAAGCCTTGATCAGTCTCTTAGAGATTTGTGAATCTGTTTCGTTGCTGAAAACAGCTTTTTATTGTCTATCGTTTGGTGACAAAACTGTCACAGTCCGTTAAGGGATATCGCATTTTTACTTTGTCCATTTACACTCACCGATGCATCCTTGTTCCCAGTTCAGCATTGCCTCTCAAGCATTGAGTCGGTTACAGGGACGTGTGACGGGCCTGATGTCACAGTTAGTGGACCATGATAGCGAAAACACTGGGCCGATGGGGCCAAGCCACTTGACTGGAAATCGCACACACTCCGCTCCCACCCACAGTCGGCTAACCTGGTTGTGATTTCAGCGGTGTGTTGTGCCCGTTCGCTCATCCGACTCGGTCAGGAGGCGTGGCCATTCGGTAAGCCATTTGGTCTGCATTCCAGATTTTGGCGCTGGGACATATGATAAGTACAGTGACTATATCAGCAAAAATGTTTGCAAGACCTCGGAATTTGGTGTGCAGTAGATTTAAAGTTAGGAACAGAATTGTGAAATACTTACAGGAAATTATATGATCACGTTCGATGGGATTACGGAAGCGCAGCGGTTTCAGGCGCACTCCACGATGGCAGCGATCGAATTGCGTTTACCGTTGGCCTGGAAAGCGGATATCTTTCGAGTACGACGAAGTCAAATCTCTTCGCCTCTGATTGTACTTTGGGTGAGTTTGGTAACGCCTGGACCGCTTTAAACATATTAGGAGGACGTTTAGATAGCTTGAGCAGTCTTTTAGAGTCTCATATGTGTATCTCTTCTAACAGCGAAACACACGAAAGCAAGAAGGGGGTGATCTGATACGATATCTTACGTAATACGACTTTCTATGGACTCAGATCGCCTGGACGGACGAGCTGGAGTTCGTTTTGTGTCATTTGGAGGCATTGACGATATAGCTCCAGCACATGCTCTTCGTAGACCGTAATCACGGTTAATTCGTCTGGCCTTATGCTTAGATAAAGCGCTTTGTGTGCACAATGGATTGACTGCAGTCAGCCACTAGCTGATGGACGTACATTTTTGCACCTTGACACTGCACCTACTTTCCCCGTGGTTCGTCTTCCCAGTGTGTCCAACCAGTCTCATTTGACTGCTTTCTCAAATCGGGTTTTAGAGACACTTGTACTGTATGGATGTACTGTGCCGTTTCGGAGTGATAACTTCAAGGTACTTGCAGTTGTTCTGCCTGCATACTCTCGCGCGTAAACTTGTATATCGTCTACAACGTATAACTTTTAGTAGCACACGGAAGTGCAGTTTGAGCTTTTTTCAACAGTATCATTACCTTGCTTATGGTGTATGTGGAGCCTTCTGACTGACCAGTTCACCCAGTTGGCATTTCCATCACAAGGAAGCTTGTGACTGACTCTCAACCCAAAGCTACACAAATTTCGGTCTGCCAGCCGATCGGCCTCCCATTGGTCGATGGACGCTTTCAATCGTACTTCTGAGACACTTCCACCAACGCGTCCACAACCTGGTCATTCACCTGTCAATCTCCCGTAGTCACACTTACGCCTAATGGGCTCCTTGTTTGGTCAACGTTTTGGTCAGCGAACTCGTTGGTCTACTCGGCGTGACACCCACCTAATTCTGGTTTTATGGACGTCCGTGGTCTAGGTTCTGGCTCATATTTGGTCGCTTCGCTGCTTACTACGACGACTAGATCATAGATGAGATTTTTGGCCTAAAACCTACACTTCGGACTTGTCATTATCGACAGTAGGCGTGAAGTGCGTTTGAGTCAATATCCCAAATCTAATCACCCTAATATGTTCGCACGGCAATCGTAAACGTGACGCCTATTCTTGGCCATCACCGTGCTTTCGTCGAAAACAAACCACCTTGCATTCGACTTCGAACGTTCAATTAACATCTGACGTAATCTGTAGACAGATATCGTTTTGGACTCAACCCTTCATTTCATATCCGCGAGCCAACTCTACCTTACTGACACATACGGCTCCACTCCTCACGTCATCCACTGTGGAGGTGCTCATCTGCCAGCCGTTATCCCTTGCACACTCGTGTGCTTTAGCCACCGTGACCTAGAACCGTCCTCCGGTTGGTCAACGGCACGTGATAATTCTGCTGTCGATTACCACCCCTATTTAGTTAGTCAGTTATCTACCCTATCATCTGACTCTTTCGCCTACCGAGGTTTTGGACTACGATGTCAAAGTCAGCGAGGCCACAACTCTTTGCAAGCAATCCGATTCTCCATCTCCTAGTCTGCAAACTCATTTGATTTATGCACTGTATGCCAATCGATTCTCTCCTTCATTCCAAGTCAGTTGTTATCCGGCTACTGTCAGGGTGATTGTTGTTCCCTTGTTTCTGTCCGAGGTTTGTGTGTCGTACGTTTTGATTCATCCATTCCACTGACCTCTAGTTCTCGCTAGATTGACCCGCTAGCATGGAAGTCCTAATGGTATTTGCTACACCTCAGGCGATGGTGGTGTGCAAACTGTCACGCATGTGACAAGCTGATCAGACACAATAGCAAAACTGTCGTGTGTTTGCCATGTAAATCATCTTTCCACCTTATTCAGTTGCTTTACATCCGTAATTTCAAATAGAAGGCATAGATGTATGGTCATCCACAATGTTCTCACTCTCCCTAGACTGTGGATAATTGCGCCAGTTTACTTCAGGATTCGAGGCACTAGGGATTTGTGGCTACAAAATCTGGGCTTTGTGGCTTTCAGGTGACAGGTGTTAACAGGTTACCTAGGTCTGCTCATTTGGCATCCACCCTATCACCTAAACTTTGACCAGGGTCGCCTTTGACACAATGAATGACTAACCGAGCCTTTTTGGATTAGTCTACCCTTCGATACCAAAGTATAGATGGTATCAGATTCCAGGCACACCGGTCTAGGAAACCCAGACCTGTTTTTCATGAGTTATGTGGCATTCCGCAGTTAACCTCCGCCCAATGTAACCCTGAAACTCTTGGTGGTGCGTGAATAGCCACTTCAACTCCGTAAACACAAAGCCGTCTTAATCGAAGGTGGCAGTACGAACATTGACCCAGAAAGCCGAATGACCTTAAAAAGACACACGGGAAGAGTACTTCGTTGTGACTTCCGTCAAGTATGTGTGTGTATAAATGCCTCATCCCTTCTCAACAAAATGGACAAGTTTCTAATGGTTTGAGATGCATAAAGACCGCCAATTGTCATACAAAGTCTAAAGACAAGGAAATTATTATAGCACGTATGACTGCACCATCACTATCGCCAGTGTGTGAAAGGCAACGGTATAGTTCTTGATATCCAAAACTACCTCAAGACATCTATGGTACATGGTTTACTTCTTCTGAGCTCGCTTGAAACCGTACGACGCATTTTAACCAATCAGGTTTCACTTACCGATCCCCATCTACCTTGCTGGTCATCGACCGCGTCCTTACTGACTCCATGCACGAGCTTACTATTGCAGCATGGGTGATTTTGGTTAACCTAAGGTTGACTTCGATGCCAGCAAAGTTTACGCTAAATTTGCATCATCGGCTTTTGAGTTCTACGATGCAGTTATGAAATTTCACTTCTGCAAAGTTGTCAGGGTTCGTGAGGTGGGGAATCTCAAAATCTTACAGGGTCAAGTTATATTCTCACTATCGGAAATCATATGACGATGGTTGTCCGCAAATTAATCTGTGCTGTGGTCGCAGTGACCACGGAATCTTCAGGTTGGAATCAATACGTGAAGTAGAGATATTCAACCCTAGCTGAACCTTTTCGAAATACTGTTGTCTAGCATCGTTGCTTCCATCGGCAAAAGCAGTCCCACAATCTATAACGTGCACCACAGAGTTGGTACTGTGGCGAAAAGTCGCTCTATGAAGCAGCATCTTCATTGTTCTGTTCTCACCTACCCGTGCCGCTCGCGCTTATGAACTGGAATCCCCCAGTCCATAATGGGTATTTTCATTTATACTTCCTGTGCACTTCTCTCTGATTGTGTGCGTTTAGCTGAGGTTCTCCGTCGTGGGTTTCTACCCGTTATTTCTCGCTCATCTGCCGATTTCGCTCAGTGATGACTCATTGGACCTCCCGTATTGCCTTTGATCCATCTGCTGTAGGCTTTTAGAATGTTCAACAGCCGCGTTGAGGTATCTCACTCAATTTTGAAACAATTTCATCCCCGACTTGATCACCGATCGCAGGGTGATACCCTCAAATAGAAAAGCTGCCAACGGTCTTTCCAATCAGTATGTGTTTGCTACGGGCTCCAAGGAGTCTGTGTATACATCTACTACAAACACCACAGACATCATGAGAACAAATAATTCCACGCCACACCGTGTCCCAAAACTCTCACTGTACCACATCTTTATAGGCAAGATCGCAGTGAACCCGTTAGTTACAGGTCGATGTTATTATTATCGGCTGCCTAAAATGTCATTGAGAGCTTGGTTGACAATCAGTTGTGTAAGGATTTCATCTGACTTGTACCGTTGCCTTCGCGCCAGCTTGGATTTCGAAATGCGACATCGTGCGTTACCAAATCACTTACTGTTTTGGAAAATTGGGAAAGGCTGTCGATGAAGGCAAACCAGTTGATGTGATTCTCTCAGACTTCTTCAAGACCTTTGACGCCATAGACCATCTAATACTCTGCTTGAAGCTTCGTAATTATGATGTACGAATCATCGTACACCCGCGGCCCCCCAATTACTTCCAGGATTGTCACATCAGTGTGAAAGTGTACGGGACTTTTTCGAGTTTGTATTGTATGACCAACTATGGGCTGCATTTGTGTGTTAAATCCCACTATTTGTTAATTCCCAGTTATATGCTTATGAAGCTAAAATTTGGCTTATAGTGAACAGTGCGACCGAAAGTGAGAATCTACAGTGATTCTAAATATTACACCACTGGACTACATACGATTGCATACCGTTCAACACGGCTAAATGTGGAGTTGACGCACCTTCGTATTTCGAGCTGCACAGAGTACTTTCTTGAAGACGAAGGGCTGAGTATCACTACACACGAGCGCGACTTGGACGCGTGTGTCTCAAATGACCTTACCTTGACTCCTAACAGTGTATTAACGGCCAATTCATCCAAATCGATACTTGGGTTAATCATCAGGCTATTCAAACGGTTTCACCCACAATGTTTAACTACTATGTTCACCTATCCGGTGCGGCCTTATCTTGAGCTGGGTATCCGAGCTTGTCATCGTTATTTCGTGAAAGCCACCGCTCTTGTTCAGAAGTTATAACGTAGAACCACTAAATGGGCTACTACGCTGCGTTTTCTGCCCTACTCAGATTGTTGCGCAAACCAGAACAGTTTTAAGTATGCTACCAGCATATCAGAGGAGATTTCGTTTTAGTATGCGGAATTCTTCATCAACCCCAACATCCTTCATAAAATCACTTGCGCCGTTCAAAAATAATTATCTCACGAGCGACTCGCTAGAGCCACTACATCAAATGATCCGTTTTACTCGCAGGTAGCACTCTTTTACCGTCCAGGTGTGTCCAATCTGGGAAAGCCTATCGGAATTTGTCGTAACTGCATCATCGGCAACTGAATTCAAGTGCGGACTTGATGTACATACTTTGAGTACCGAACCGAGTCTTCACGGAGTTTAATCGTCGGATTCATGGTGGTAGAATAAAGTTACTGTCGACTCCACTGTTGATGTCACCTTGCTGTTAACTGCTGTATTTTGTAGTGTGATTGTTGTATGGTTGACGTAATGTTTGGGTTTTAATCTTACTCATTATCTTTTGACTTTCCGAGCAAGTTGTAATACTCTACGTTTCAACCGCCTCGAGTGGCCTTCCTCAAGAGTGTTGTAATCGAAATCCCAATCTGTTTATTAATAAAATATTAAACACGACGCCCAAACTGTGCAACTTCATTTGTACTCAAGTTGGTGCGGATATCTTACTTTTGACTTTCCCTTTCTGAAATATGTTTGTTGACCTCAATAATCTGAACAGACTTCCGATTTGTCTTCCTTATAAGCCATCCAGCACTGATTCAACCGTATGTCAACCTTTTCAGCTTTCTCTAATCTGTAAATTTCGTGGATCCTATTCTCGTCTTATTCAAACTTGAGTATAATCTCAGCTGTTGAGCATTTTTATTCTTTGTTCATGTTTTTTGACTGGTGCGTAATTCTGCGGTGATTTTTGGTGGCTGTATCTCCGATGGAAATATGTGCTTTTGCCTCTGGAAAATTCACTGCCGTACGATACTAGGTAGATACGATACCATGAGACTGTACAAGCCTGAATAGAAGCAGTCGGAGTAATTGCAGTTATGTGTATGATAATTGGTACTGTTGTCCCTAAGTTGTCTCAAGCCAACCTATTATAGATTTTTAAATTGTGATGATTCATTACGTTTGTGCACTCACCAACCATCTTTTGGGACGGATGCCAAAACGCGGTCTAGCCCTTGTTGCATGGCGGAAGTCTTCTTGGTCGAGCAGCCTTCAAACTGGTTCGGTTTTTGCTGGTCTTCTGCGATGAATGTGTAGAGGACTTTGGCGACTCGGACACAGAAGGGGAGCCGATTGAACGCGAGGTCCTGTGCTCGTCTGCACGTATGCTAACTCCAACTGGTCATCCTCCTGTGGCTCCTCGAACACCTACAACCACTGGCCGGAGTGATCATTTGTTCAGAATGCTCATCTCCCCTCAAACACCTCTACAGTTAAATGCAAAGCTTGGTAGTGGTCGCACTGAGGAAGTGGAGAATGACCCTCCGATCACAGGGCAGCGATCTCCACCGGATCTGAATGAAGCGGTTACGATGGTTAGTTCTCTTTTGCTGGGCTGTTTGACTGGTTGGCGGACTGCTACAACATAGTATACTACTGAACTTTGGTCGACTTGCTATGTACGTTCATGAGATTGGTATTCTCCGCTCTGATTGCTTCTCGGACTTAACTGACTGTGGATTCGTCCGTCCTTCGTTTCCGGGTTGACAGTACGGCTTTTTATACCCGCTTCGAATCCTGCGAATAAATTTTTGAACGTGATCATTTACTAGCCGAACATCACTCAGGTTCGGCCGCAACTTTCACATTCACTTAATCTTTTCAGCTTCTTTTCAACTCCGAATCCGAACACTGTGAATTCAGGTTCACTCGTTGATCAGAACTTGCATGTACTAATATGTTCCGTCGTCCTATTCAAGAATTGAACTGTTGTATCCTCATAAGGATGAAATCCTATTTTAGTGCCTTAGTTGAGAAAGAGCTGATTAATAAGTTTATTTTAATGCGAAAGCCGCACCCAAATATTCAGGTTATAACGATTAAACTGTCAGGACCTAGCAATGATTAAGGTTTAGTCTCCGGTCCATCCTCCAATGGCAAAAAGCTACCATGGTGACTACCATATCATTCACTTAGGATTAGGTACGGCTGACGTCGGTCAGCTATACGTTTATCTACGCTCGCTTGTGTGTAATGATACAGTTGCTCTATCGTCTATTAACTCCAGTCGGTAACCTCACGGTTGGGACATTTCAGTCAACTTGAACTTACAGAATGCACTTAACTATGATGATGATTTTTTTGTTAAACGTGCGACGCTGATCGGTCAGTAAGAACGTGGACTGAGTTTCAAATATCATTCGTAGCAGATCGTAATCTACACATATAATTTGTTTCGAAGAGACTTCCAGTAAGTGCACATCATCATCTGACCAGAGAATCTCATTCATTGCTCCATCATGAACCTATCTGACTTGTGTACCGCATGCTTTATTCCTATCAACGACCCATTTACGACACTCACGTAATATCATTTTGTTTTCTCACTTACACATTCATTTTTACACACCTTCGAGAGCGCATTATCACCTTGTGTAACTTGTAGAGAGTTGCGTAGCTGCTGTTTTGCGCCTATTTGTTGTTTGGATTCGCCATTGAACATGACTGGTTGTGGTATGCATTTGGACTCAGTGCTACATACTTCGTTCACTTTAGATCGATTATCTGTTCTGCGCTGCTCTCCCCATGGTCGCAATGTACATGTTGGTCTTTTTTCTCCTCGTTCACAGCCACATTGTATGGTAATCACTGGTTTTAACTCAATCTCTTGCATACTTGTTCAAGTACCCTCTCGACCGTTTAGTCGTCGTAATTTAACCGTTCATCTTACTCTATATGCGCAGCCTGAACGTCCGGTGTTTTCGCGCTATCAGACTGATCTAGACTGGTCAGGTGCAACTCAATCTCCGTTGTGCAAAAGACCGATGCTTTCCATTCGATCCGCATTGAGTGAATGGAAAGATCCTGAATGTCACTCAATGCCAGCATGGACTGATTCACACAAACTCACCGAGAACGCCAACCTAATGGAATGCAGGTCGGTTTTCCCCTTTTTAACTGGTCCCGATTGGTTGTTCGTCACCACAGACTTTCTAATGTTTAGGGTTAGAAGGCTACTCTACTATAATTTCTTCATTGGGTGCATACCAAGTTGTTGTTAACGTCAAAGATTTCAGCGTGTAAGTTACTTTACCCACTGGAGGTATCCGGAAAATTTTGTAATGTTGTTCTCGTAATTTACGTCCCGTACTTTATTTGCGTTTTCCAGTTCCGCATTATCATTAGGTTTGATGAAGTCGTCAACATGTAAAGTCAAGCCGAGGAAAACTCCGCGAACCTTGTTCATCGGACCTCTGACAGGTATATTAATGTCTTCTGTGTGATAGCCTACTGCTTTTTCTTCTGTGATGCGTGGTACAAGCTTGTATTTACAGTTGAAACCACTAATGCTCGGTGTCTAGACTACGCTTTGTCGAATGTCGCTTAGTTACACAAGACGAAGCTGCAGTAGGTAAAAGCAGTACGACTGGACTACCACAAACATTTCATTTGAAGGTTTTCAGAAGTACTGTGACTTCACTATCCCATTATGTTCGTCTTCAGCATGCAAGCAAATCGGAATTCAGTGATGTGTAAAGAAGTAAACTAATTAAGATAGGTCTATATAAATTGAACATCATTCACAATTGATCTCAATCGTCACACTCTCATAGACTTTTCAGTCAGTCACTTTCGAAAGGAAGCGCTATTCTCGAGGTTCGCTCCTGTTAGAGCTTGCTAAAGAAATTTCCACAGCCATGACTGGGATTATGCTCCCGATCTCATTAGGCGTCAGTGGACTGTCATGCAAACACTCGGCCACATTCGCTTGTGAATAACCTCCAGATTGCTTAATCACCGCGAAAAATGGTCGACATGGTTGCCTCTTTAAACCGTGACCGGAGTTCTAGCCTCGTTCTGAGAAATAGTATGCGTTACTGGCGGTTTTTAACGACAACCAAACTCGAGAATAGTGCTTCTTTTCGAATGAGACTGACTGAACAGTCTACTTAAATGTATTACTAGTGAGTAGCTCGACAGGTTTCACGATTTAAATGAGACCCATTTGTGGGAAATTAGGGCTGTATCAGGGTTGGACTCGAACCAGCGATAGGAACAGCATGGTCAAACTCGGCAATAGCTCTATCAGCTGAACTACAAAGCCACATCGGGTGCTCGGAAATTTTACATTTAAACCCAGTTATCCACCCGCTCCACTGTCTTATGTGATATCTACTAGGTGATCCAGGAGATCGACTATCCCAGCAAGATTTCTCAAACAATTCACGCTGAAATCCACCAAAGCTCCAGGCGTGGCTTCATAGCTCAGCTAGTAAAGTGCTTATCGCATCTGGACATTCTGTTCCTACCGGTGGTTCGAATCCGACCGAAGCCATGATTTTTCACAAATGAGTGTCATCTAAGTTCAAGTAAGCGTACAGTCCACGATGTGCAATGCGTCAAGTTTCGGTCGGGGTTTCCATAACAAGCTTACAAGTAAATGTACGCGCAAAAGTTAATGATCACCTCCGGGACCGTTAGAAAACTTTTTCTGAAGTGGTTACGTGCGTACGCTTGTTTGCAGCCAAATCAAGGGAAACGCTTATAAAAAGCGGTTCCGATTGACAAGTGAGTCGAACAATCGTTCATGTGCTGAGCTAACATGAGTGCATGAATGACCATTGGTCGTCAGTGCTATCCAACAAAAACACTACCGGACCAGCGACGACGCGTAGTGGCAACAGAATGAGAGCCAAGCAACCACAAAAGCTTTTTGCATTACATGAACCTATTGCGTTTTCTTTTATTTGACCGTCAGTGCGATGAACCGATCCAACTTAAAGTCGTGACCGCTTGACTGGATCGAATTTCACTTCTTTCTGACGATTCCATGTAGGGTTAAATTGTGCATATGAGAAAACACCGATACCACTTCAAGATTGATTATATATTGGTACCGAACCAGTATTAGGGTGAATTGCACCAACCCGATCAGTACGTTGTAAACCAGCCCCCGTACGTGAACTTTTGCCCGCTGAATATTTTGCGCCGATGAGATCAGTTAGCTTTAGTCTGTCCTATATTACTGATGATATGCAACTCGCACACATACTCACTACCTGCGCACACCCAAAAAAAATTCTGTTGTGCTTTTTGTAAAACGTTCAGTGAATCACCGGTTGACTTGCGGTGTAGAATTAACATTGACATTGTGTGTGCGTGCATGATCTCATCTGTTGTTCTCGTGGGAGTGTGTGCAATGAAACCCTTATGGTACTTGATGTCAAAGATGTTTAAATGGCAGTGCCTGTTTGTCTCCAAGCTGCTAACAATGGCCTCTCTGTCATTCTGTCAGTTTGTTTTTATTCCACTTCGGCGAATTTTGTTGCTGCTGTTGTGCACGCGTTGTTACCCATTATGCAATGGGGCGCTTGTTGGGCCGGCTAAACAATATATTACTCAACCTAAGTCACTATAGTGGTATGTTTGTTTACGAACTAGAAAGACCCGATGCGTCAGACTTGTTTGTTAACTATCTTGGAGGACAATGTGTATAAAGGACACGTTAAGTGAACGATACACGTACCGCGTTGGGTTTTGACCCTGCATCAGACAAAACAACCTGAAGAGTTGATTAGGATGAAAATGTTTGGGTACCGTAAGTCTTGTAAAGGTCCTATCGTTCGCTACTGTCAAAAACGTTTTTCGGTCGCACTCTCTAGGTTATGCTCGCTTTCGCTTATCAAGATCCGCTCTTCGTACATCAGTCTTTGATTAACTTCACTATCTGTCTTCCTCTCATGTTGTGTGCACTCCCACAACTACCTTCAGAGTGCAATCCACTTGCGCAGAATTGTGGTTCGAGAGTGTCTAGAAGGGCTGCTGTCACTTCCATGGTGGGCAGATGCAAGAAAAACCCCATTGTTGATTCAAAACAGCGCTGTTTGACCGATTTTTTTCGTACGTGATTCTCTACATCTTGGTATGTGTACTTTATGTTGTTTCTATATTGACACACTTGTATAATAATGGCTGTCTTTGGCAATGGTTTCTAGTTTTCCTACTGTTTATGTGCTGCCTTCACTTTATGCTTTCTTTTGCATTCCGTTCCCGTGTGCGTTGTTTTGATATTCAGCTTCAGTGATATTTCCGTTTCTGGTCACACTTTATTGGTTTAAAATGTGAACGCTCCTGTTTGATATTCCGATTCCTTTCATACTTGTTGTTTTGTTTTTCGGAATCGTTCGACAAATAGACATTTGCCCCAACATGGTGCTCTCAATGGCGTTTACCAAATCGTAAAGCATCTCGTTTGTACAATCAGGTCGATACGGTTAGTACGTGTGTGGGTATCAAAGAATTTGTTCGACCTGTCAGCTTCGAGTTCACTGAGCAAATCGTGACGAACGGTCGAGAATAATGCAGCAGTTAAATACGATCTTATCACCGATGCACGAAATTGACGTGCGAGCACACAATTTGTAGCGCTATCAGGCTCATGGTGTAGCGAGAAGGCGTCCAACAAAGCACAATCTTTATTGTCCAAATCGCTAGTCACATGCAACGCGCGCTCTCTCGTTTATAAGTCGCAATTCCAACCCGCAGCACCCCCCGGTTTCCGTTCACACGTCGTGTGCACTTCTAACCGGTTTACGTGCGTGACCGGTGCCTTCTATCGGAGGGTTTTTCGCTTGCCATTCCTCGTCTGTTTGTCCGATTCCGTTGCGCGATGGCTCGTCCGGCTGCTCGTGCTGTCCGCCATCCACCCAGTGTTGGCCTTGACCGTATTCCAACATCGTGTCGAGATGTTCCTCTGAATGTTGGAAAAACCACGCCTCCGATCTGGCCGTCTGTCGTATTTCGCCTGCCCTGCCTCGCCCGTTGGTCCGATCTAGTCGAGCGATGACTCATCCGGTCGCGCACGTTTTCCTTGATCCGATCGCGGCAGGTTTTCGAACGTACCTCCCCACGTTGAGGTATTCGGCCGAGCGTTCGAAAACTCGCACCCCCGACCTGGCAATCCACCACAATGGTATACCTCTCGGCACCCTTACTTGCCCGAACAAACGTCCCAGCATGTAGTCTGGTGTGTACGTGCACTAAATTAACGATTTCCAAGTTACATACAAAAAATACAAGACGCGAAATGAAAATGCGAATGACTGAGGGAGGCAAAATGTATACTGTACGATAATTACAGTAAATCCCGACCAACGTCGAAGTAGCTAGGGGAGTTGAGGATCCGAGTACGCGGGCAAGCGGGAAGTGTGCACTGCACCATGGGTGTACATAGGCCAACAAACACGCGATCGCATGCAGCAGGCGGACGGTAATCAGATCTTTACAATCTTATGTACAATGTGAACTAGGATTTTGGGAGGAATTTTGTACATTTTACAGCAGGCGGATGAGGGTCATCTCCAGGTCACTACAGTAGGAGTGTTTATAATGGACGTTGTGCAAATGACAATCGACAGTTATACAGATGCAGTAAGAAATGGTCGGTGTCCGAGCACAGTTCCTTGCCTAGAAGACCTATCAGAGGATTTATTTCGGCGATATGATTATGAGTTACGTAATGTTGTCAAGGTCATGTATTGTCCAGTTTTCTATTATACGCAGTCGGAAACAGGTGGCTTTTGCGTGTTGAGTCGGGCAGTGTAATAACAGTGACATAATCTGTGCTAGTATCACGCAAAATAACCGGTGGAACTGTGGATCGGTTCTCGTACTGCTCACGTTCCGTTCCTCGATGGCTGCGGTTTCAGTCTGTCGGTATATACATTTTCTCGTTTACCGGTATGAAAGTGGTTTCTGAGATGTAGCAGCAAAGATTAAAACGCGGAATCAAGGTGGTGGGTGAGCGTCGGCTTACGTCCGCTTCGTCCGATTTCTTTATGGAAGTCATCGCATTTTCTCGGTTTGGGACTGACCGCGACTAACGAAGTGTGTGGGTCGGATGGTGCTTCCCGGTCAAAAGTATCGAACGCCCATAGACTGGCTGCACATGGGTGGTATGTAGACCTGTTAATGTGTCTCAACTGCTTACTAAGACTCACCGTAAGACTTTACACGAACAGTTGTCGGCAGATGTGAAATTCTCAGGCAGCTGGTGTGAACTTTCAACCTATCTGTCAGTTGCTGGGTAACGGGCCGTGATACGAATGTGATTGTGCTAGTTTGTAAAAGGGTGTCGTATGTATTAATTTAGGGTGCGACCCATGGTTAGCAGTCACTACGGCAGGACACCAATAATAGGACATTCGACATTACAAAATGCCCATTTGTGATTCACTATTCCAGTCAAACTTTAAATCGTCAATCTTGCGGGCTTGCTACGAATCAGGTGCGTATGTCACCAGGCGAAACGTTCTGGCCGTGGGGTGTATGCTCAAAAATGTCGGTTATTCACCAGAATAACATCGTTGAAAACGAATAGGCCGGTAGAATGCTCAGGGTCTTGTCACGCGCAAACAACCGAATAGACAGCCAGGAATTTCTCATCGGTCGTAGTTGACGTCTGCAGGCGTATCAAAGAGCATTTCGACTCTAGACTCAACAGATCATGCCGGCTGTTTAGGATACCCAGCCGATTTCCTCGGATCTACTAGAAAATCTGCTATTGACGGGCAGGACCAAACCAGAAGGGTGAAGAATTGTTTGCGGTTGATATAACCTAGCGTAGTACTCGCCCGTCATTCACCGTCTCACTTCCCCAAGGAACTTGCCGCTTGTATGTTCGCTTCACGGCCGGAGGCCATCAAATAGTCGCTGCCGTGGCTGTACGTTAGCATTTTTCCCGTCTTATTCGATCCGCAATGGCCTTATCGGCAGTTTTGGCAGGCCCATCACAGGTCACGTTGTCCGGCTTAGGCATGCCTGAATTGGTTTTTCAGATTTGAAGCGGCTAGGTATTCAACCCTCTAAGTTAGTCATTCTTCGTGAGACAGTTGATGAATGGCAATACCTGCGACTTCCTCAATATCATAGAACTCATGAAGCGTGAGGGTTATCATTATTGCACAACTGTGCCCAACGCGGTTAATATTTGAATGCGATTTTACTAACATCTTCTGGAAAGACTGCGAACCCTCCGGCTCAAGTGCTGAGGCCGTTTTCCAGATAAACCCTTCATCATCTCGTCCATCTACTCTGATGTTTGCAAGATAACTGTGTATGCATCTATGAAGGAACTCACTCCGTTCAATTATATCTGGAGGAGGATCGCCACAGGTGATGTTGATTCGCGCTTTCCTGGGCTCGTGTGCGAGCGACACCATCTGCGGACTGGTCCAATTCTACATCCATGGTGGGTACTGTGCGGACTCTCTTTTTGACAGTCACTGGAGGGGTGCAAACAATAGCCGAAGTAGAGAGAACCGACAAAATTGTGAATTACAAACGTGCACCCACGAGGCGACTGAGGTTGAAGCTGGTTGCCACAGAGTGGACACTTGGTTACGTTGGCTATTTGAATACCTTCGAAGTGGGAGATTAGCTGACTAGCTTTGTAGAGTTCAGACGGGCTATGGCCGATCAATTACGAACAACGCAACGAGTAGACGAGAAATATATTGTCGACACGTAAAATCGACGAGAGTGAGCGAAGAGCGAGATGAAACGTCAACACAGCGAAGCGTCACGCGAGCAGACACCGGAGCAGAAACGTTCGAGTGCGCGGGTGGTCTGCCGGTAACCATACTCGTTCAAACAAAAGTTTAAACGCATACAAAATGTGGTGGAAGGGAGAGAGTACAAATGCTAACTGTAACTTCAACACAGTTAGCCATAAACAAATAGGGTCGCTACAGAGCTCCCCCGCTAGAAGACAACCAGAGTGTTGACTTCGATAATGTAGGAGTTTTTCAGTTAACCGGAACCGTTGACTCGAGCATGAATGGTCCAATTTACTCCTGCCACACAGCTCGCGTCCACGTCCGGTGGAAAGGTGAGGGAAACAATTGAAAATGGTTGGGGGGCACTGTTGGGGAGGTTAATGGTTGTGGGCAGAAGGGGAATTGGGAACAGACACGTTGTGGTCGGCCTACTAGGGCCGTAGCCTTGTTCACGTCCATCGCGGGCGATCGTCATCGGAATTCGAGCTTTCTAGCGTCTTCTCGCAATGCACGCCCTCAGTGCCCCATGTAGATGATGGATGGTTAATTTCAGGTATCTAGAATGTACAGTGCTCATAAACTGAAAACGATAACCTCACCGGGTTTTCTGACTCCATGGCGTCCGACAAAATAAGGCTTTCTTTTGCTTTTCCAAAGAAAACGTCTCGTCGACAGTCTGTTGTAGGTTAGGCCATCTAAAATCAACTTGTTAAGGAAGTGTGACAACAAAAATTAGATACGGCGGACGTCCACGTAATCTGCGAATCGCACTGGCCTCCGCAAATCTCGCCCGCGTCTGCTCTGGGGGCTTGGCCCCGTCGAGGCAGGCGGAGTCGCCACTGAAAGCGAATCTGTACCAACGCTAGGTAATGTACCGACCGAAGAGGGCGTTGCTGCTTGCGAACCAGTTTCCTTATCGGGTACCTCTATAAACGCTGGCTTCAGTCTATCGATAGAGATCACCTCGCGTTTACCATTGCGTTCCAGCACGAAAGTCTTAGCATAGCGTGCGAGGACGCGAAACGGTCCGGTATACGGCGGGTGCAAAGGTCGTCTAGGAGTAACCGCACGAACCAAAACATGAGAACAAGTTGACAGACGAGGGTGTACGTACGTTGGCGTCGTCTGTTCTCTCGGTGGATGTGGTCGGAGTCGCCTCATGTGTTGGGCTAGCCGCTCGCCGTAATCTGCGAAGTTGATAGGTCCCGTTGCGCGTGGGGCAACCAACTCGCCGGGTAAACGTAAGGAGCACCCATACACTAACTGGGCGGGGGTGGTATGCAGGTCAGCCTTCAGCGTGTTACGGATACCTAACAAGACTAGTGGCAGAACCTCGTGCCATGAGGGGTTGTTGCTAGCGGATAGTGAACTTTTCAACTGCCGATGAAAACGCTCAACCAACCCGTTGGCTGCCGGGTGGTAAGCTGTTGTGCGAATTCTACTACAGCCTAGTGCGTTGAGGAGTGAAGTGAAGGCTAAGTCAAAATGTGACCCGCGATCGGTAGTCACTACAGCAGGGCAACCAAACTGAGCGACCCAACGTTCTAAGAATGCTCGTGCGACGGTTTCCGACGAGCAATTCGGAATTGGTATAGCCTCTGGCCAACGTGTAAACCTGTCTACGCATGTCAGGATGTAAGTATACCCATCCGAGGGTGGCAGGGGTCCGACCAGGTCGACATGCACGTGATAGAAGCGTTCATCGGGGGCTGCAAAAGTTCCCACTGGGGTACGCGTGTGACGGTGGATCTTAGACCGCTGGCAGTGTATGCACGCTTTCGCCCATGTGCGGACGTCGCGATTGACGTTGCGCCAGACGAAGCGCTGCGTGACCAGTTTGACTGTTGAACGTATGCCAGGGTGAGACATGTTGTGCAACGTATCGAAAATTCGGCGGCGGAAGGCCAATGGAATAACCGGACGAGGAATGCCTTGTGAAGTGTCACAAATAATCAGACCACCGGAGGAATTCATGGGGACTCTTTCTAACTTAAGGGAACTGGACCGGCGGAGTTGTTCTATCTCCGGGTCGTTGTCCTGTGCGGCTGCGATTGCCGTCAGATCGACTGAGCTTTCCGTCGTGCTCAGTGTAGCATTAATGCGCGAGAGAGCATCGGCGACTGGGTTCGCAGTACCTGAAATATGACGAATATTGGTCGTGAACTGAGCGACATAATCCAGATGTCTCGTCTCTCTGGGGGAATACCTGTCCGTTGTCGAGCGTAACGCATACGTTAGAGGCTTATGGTCTGTGAATACGATAAAGTCCCTGCCTTCAAGGACATGTCGAAAATGGCGGATGCCGAGGTATACCGCTAACAGCTCCTTCCCAAAAGCACTATACCGCGACTCAGTAGGTTGTAACCGTTTAGAGAAAAAGGCTAGCGGGCACCAATGGGCACCGAGTTGCTGTTGCAGAACCGCCCCTACAGCCACGTCTGATGCATCCACGCTTAGCGCCAAGGGAGCAGACGGATGGTGATGCGACAGCGATGCTATATTGGCGATGGCCCTTTTTAAATTAATGAAGGCCATTTTTGCGGCCGTTGGGAATAAGAATGAACGTGTCTTACCTCTGAGTAGGTCGGTGAGCGGTTGCATTAGACAGGCACAGTTAGGGATGAAACGACGGTAAAAATTCACTAAACCATCAAAACGGCGAAGTTGCTTGAACGATGTGGGCTCCGGGTAGTCCACTATTGCCTGTACTTTGTCGGGGAGAGGTTCTATCCCGCTCGCGGATATACTATGACCCAGGAAGGCTACGCGGGACGCTCCGAAAGAGCATTTAGCCAGGTGTATGGTAACGCCATGATGCGACAGCCGGGTGAATAATGAACGCAAGTGTACGCAATGTTCCTCCTGCGATGAGCTGGCCACCAAGATATCATCTAAGTACGGATAAACACCGTCCAGCCCGCGACACACGTCGTGAATAAAACGTTGGAAAGTCTGAGCGGCGTTGCCCAGACCAAACGGCATGCGTAAGAATTCGAAAAGCCCGAACGGTGTTATGACTGCTGTCTTTGGGACGTCTTCTGGGGCTACAGGAATCTGATTGTAAGCGCGCACTAGGTCGATTTTTGTGAATATCTGTTTCCCTGACAGGTTTGCCGTCAAGTCCTGAATGTGGGGAATTGGATACCTATCGGGAGTGGTTGCGTTGTTCAACGCTCGATAGTCGCCGCACGGACGCCAGTCGTTGTCAGTCTTTTTAGGCACCATGTGCAATGGCGAAGCCCACGGGCTATTGGACGGACGGATAATGCCGAGTTGGAGCATATGCTCGAATTCGGCTCGGGCAATTTTGAGCTTTTCAGGAGCTAAACGGCGTGGACGACATCGAACTGGCGGCCCTCGTGTGACAATGTGATGCGCAACGTCGGTTGTCACGGCCGGCAGTTCGTTAGCGGGGCGGATCAGTTGAGGGAATTCGGATAAAAGTTTCCCGTAAGGCTCGCAAACTAGAGGATTGGCTAGCATAGGACTGATCACAGCCGCGTGTGATGGCTTACCCTGAACGTTTAGCTTTGTCGAGGTATCGATCAGACGTGATCGACGTGCGTCGACCAGTAAATCGAAATGTCGGAGGAAGTCGATACCAACGATAGGGAAAGGAATATCGGCCACGAGAAAAACCCAGGGAAAATCGCGTCTAAGGCCAAAGTTTAAATTCATCAGTCGACGACCGAAGGTTTTAATGGGCGTACCGTTTGCAGCTCGGAGAGTAGTGCCGGATTCTGAACGCGCATCCATTACTGAATGCGGGATGACACTGACCTCTGCCCCTGTGTCTATTAAGAATTGCATTTTGGAGGTTAAATCTTTCAGAAAGAAAAGGCGACTGCTGTTTGACTGGCCTGTGGCTGTCGTCGCTAGAACACGCCGGCCTGCTAGTTTAAACGCTTTTTACCACGATGGCTACATGGCGATCGACATCGCCTAGCGTTTTCGCCATACGTCTCATGATACCAACAAACACTGCCAGTTTTTAGTCCGGGCGGTGATCGGGCGCGCGTTGGAGGAAGTCTAGACGGTGACCTATTGCGCTGAATGCTGGCGCGAAGATCAGCCAGTTCACGCCGCAACTGAGCTATCTCGGCGTTTGTTTCTGAGGGGTTGTGTTCACGGCATTCCAGTGATTTCCGCAGGTTTGCTATTTCGGCGTCCTTCGTGGCCAACAAATGATCCGCCGGACTGTTCGCGTTAACTATTTGCCCAACTACTGCTGGCTGCCCTGTGCCTCGGAAACGCTCATGTATTGCGTCGGCCGAAACCGCAAGGTCGCCTAACGAACGTGAGGGTAACACGGAAAGTAGCCCCTGCGTGTACTCAGGCAATCTTTGAATCCACAACTCTTGCAAAAATGACTCAGGCAACTGCGATTTACCTGCTACATGTCTCATCTCCCGAAGGAGAACCGACGGCTTCTTGTCCCCCAACTGTAGTCGTTGGAACAGTTGTTCCAAACGCATTTTATCGGATGACTGTGTTTCCTTAAGAATCGTCTGCTTAGCGGACTCATAACGATCGGTCGTCGACCCCAGTAAAATATCACTAATCAGGGTTAGCATATCTCGGGGAAGACGCGGTATAAGCTGCGAGAACTTATCTGAGTCATTTGTTATGCGCCGGTTGCCGAACTCTATTTCCAACACAGCGAACCACAGCTCTGGGTCGAGATCCCCAAAAGCGGGAACAGCTAGTGTGATCAACGACACCGAAGACGAGAATTCGGACTTCACCTCCTTAGTGGCCATAGCGACCGAGCGAATGGAAATGATATAAATATATATATGAACTATATATATACAATTTACGCACCCAAAAAGTGATGAGAGGATGGGAGAAAAAAAATGAACTCAGGTATACACTGATATATATATATATATCCTAAACGGGCTCACCAATTTGTAGAGTTCAGACGGGCTATGGTCGATCAATTACGAACAACGCAACGAGTAGACGAGAAATATATTGTCGACACGTAAAATCGACGAGAGCGAGCGAGGAGCGAGATGAAACGTCAACACAACAAAACGTCACGCGAGCAGGCACCGGAGCAGAAACGTTCGAGTGCGCGGGTGGTCTGCCGGTAACCATACTCGTTCAAACAAAAGTTTAAACGCATACAAAATATGGTGGAAGGGAGAGAGTACAAATGTTAACTGTAACTTCAACACAGTTAGCCATAAACAAATAGGGTCGCTATAGCTTCACAACCATGGCTGTTCATCTGCACCGGATCACCGCAGTGTCCACAGGGCAATCCCGTTTGAGGCTTCTTTACCCATCTGGGTTGCTTACTGCTTGTCGATGAGATCGTGGGTATGTCGTACAAAGGTAAGCCAGTATTTGCACGTTCACCGTCTCGCCGACGACGGCAATGATGCTGTTGAAAGAGTTCAGCGTCTTGCGACTGCTGCAGTCATGTGTTTTGGCAAGTGAATGACGGAGAGTCTTATAGTGACAGAAGCTTCGAAGCCACCGATCTTCGAGTCGGTAAGTTGTGTTCCGCCAGCCACTAATCATGAATGTGAGTTCGACCTGTTAAACGGAAACGAACGCTAAATAATGCCTCACTGTTGTGTTGAAAATGCTTCCGAAACACTGACAGGATGTGGATAAGAAGAAGTTACATTGGACAGCAAATGTGACGCTCACAACTTCTCTACATGCAATCCACGACGACGTTGTCCCCATCATGTTGCAAAGTTCGAATTAATTGTTGTAGAACCATCTGCCTTGAGCTCAGCTGCTCTTTCTAAATGGAGTCTTGGATTTCCTCCAATCAGATGTTCCCGGACAAGATGACTGGCGATCGTCGTCATTTTGTAAAGAATGTTTTCGACGTACAGAGTAAGGTCAACAACTTCAGGGCAATGGTACCCGTATGTTGTTTTCACTTCAAACTTCCACATTAGTCACTCGCCGTGGATCCTTGTTTTTTGGATGACAACAGCCAGGAAGTCTCTCGGCCGCGCCCTCTCCTTTAACCGTACGTTGGCATTCTCATCCTATTATTCATGCGTTTGCTGAAGTGGATAACATTGCCTCGCGCATGAATGGCCCACGAGGTTAATGTAAAGTCAATGGCACAGCAAGTAATTCGTAAAATTCCTATCGGTTCAGCCAAAGATATCCAAGTCACGTTTGAACCTACGTTCTATGGTGTAAGGGTGCATGTGACTCTTGCTCGTTGTGTGCAGCGGTCATTCGTTTGAATATATGACGAATGCGAGAAGAATTCGTTTTCTACCAAACATGACAAAAGAATTCTATCCACTTACATGCTTATGAACGACGTCGAGTACATGAAGGCAAAACGACATGATGTCGCAGCCGAGCACCACTCGGGCTGCTCTCATTTGGACAGTCATCTTATCCATCAAAAACGTCTTTACCGCAGTATCTTTACCCACCATTCATCGAAAAATTTTGAAGAGCCTGCCTGGTGAAGCATACTTCTCGTTACAAACGTACCCGTACATTACTGGTCAGTCGTGTCCCATGCCATCTGCAACAAGAAACTGATATAACTTCCAGCTTCAGAAGTGCCGGGAATCGTTTTACTACATACTTGTGCCTATTTTACCCCGTGGGCGGCATCCACATTCACAACATGCGGAAAACATCTGAACAGCTTAAATTGCGTTTGCTGTGCAAAGCAGATAAGTGTATATTCGTTACCTCCGTCCTGTATAGCATGCACGACACCCATCACATTAATCGCCGACAACATCTCCTGGAGGTTCTCTCATGTTCGCCTACAAATCTTGCGCAACAAACTCACCTGACATTGTAAGTTGCAATTTGCGTCAAACGATTCCAGTGTCAACGGCCGTGATAAACTCCCCATAAACATCCGCTACATACTGTTTAATATCAGCAGTTGATGTATCATACTAAAACAAGCTTCTGGAGTAGCTAAATTCATTGACAGTGAGCCTGCGATTTGTAGGGTAGGACTCGTGTGCGCTTATAAAATCCTTATTCCAATCGACCGACGGATGAAAAACTCTTCAGTGTTACTAGAACGCGAGCGAGCATGCCACATCGACTCTTTATTGTAGGAGATCCGAATGTTCCAGTGGTATGTTTGAGCTTGATGCATGCTGCCAGTTACACGTTTGGTTGTGCAAAGTGAGACTTCTTGAACGAAAAAACGTTACTTCAACACGTCAATGAGTTCACTAGCTACAGAAATGGATGAACTGCTACAGTTTTAGACCATTTTTACCAAGAAACTCCAATGGCGCTTTGGGTTTGTAGGTCGGAACGCCTATGGGCAGAAGTGACCATGGGATCATACGTCCGCAGCTCAATTGTGCCTACGCCAAACATCTCGTCAGATGCTGTAGGTCCATCTGGAACTCGATTGTCCAACAACCAAGGTCGGATGCAAAACACATGAGTTGCTTAACAACTGTCGTCTTATTCCATCAAAGAACCCAGCACCTATGAACTTGTGTTCGTGAAAACAAAAGCTGCCAAAGAAACGCTGAAGCGGCAATCAAAATAACTTTTCGTGTGATCAACCAGTCGGCAAAGCCTATGACTGGCAAGTCTGGAAGACGTCACACGCTATCGATCGGCCGATTCAAATCCTTCTTTATTCACCCAACCTCAAATGTGGAAGCACACCCCAACTGAGTAGTACACAAGGCATTAAAACTGAGTTAGTCCTCATTGGCATTCCCTCATCTGTTCCAGAGATTTTCCCCCTTCAACCGAAAAAACATGCATAGGGGCGCGTTCATTTTCAGCGCGCGAAACAAAATCGTTTATATTTTAGTCAAAATCCATCGGACCGTTGATAACCCATCACGCGTTCATCAGCAGCTGTTGCTTAAAAACAGAACGTTTAATCGGACAGACTTTCTTATTAACTCTGTAACATGCCAATGAGGAAGGAGAACAGGGACGTGTTGGTAACCGTTTATGGAGAACACGTAACACTACTACAAAAGTAAGAAGACGGTAAGAAACGATATAGGGCATTATGTCACGGTTCGATCAGTCAAATTGTCCTCAATTGGGGCCTCTTCCTCGGCGACTTCACAAACCACCGGCTCTGCAACACAATGGAGAGGGAGAGTGATTAGCCGTAGTTTTGAAACGTACTACGCGCGTCCTCTTAGGTTCGGTTTCACTTTACACTCCCTCTTTCAGATGAGCCTTTTGATATGAGGCCATCTTGGATGCAACAGATACCTTAAACTTTCGAGATTGTAAGTGTTGCTCTGTCAGCACGTCCGTACTCATTCATACTATCCTGTAATTATCAGTTTGCTAAAAACCCTGAAATCACTGTTACTGTGACCACCCTATTGCTGCTGCCTTCTTCATGGCAGTACAATCAACCCACATCGCACTTAAAGCTGTGCGCTATACTTTACAATCAAGAACAGTGTTCTAGTCGTTACCATCGGGTACGGCATCCCACTTTTTCATTGCTTGCACGAGTTCTTATGGTCGAATTTGATTTCCATTTACGACCGTCTTCTTAGGCAACGGGTGTGTGGTCGCACTGAGGGTTCTCTTACGTTCGCTCCCATACCTCCTTAACCCGTCTGTTGGGGAGTGCCTGCTTATAGAGTCTGTGGATTACTGAGCAAAAACTTTTCGCTTGTTATAACTGTAGACTTTCAACTTGCCTTATCTGCTACCTTGGCGTGATGGTCAGGCTTGCGTGCTGTTTTGATCCGGAGGGCTGTGCTGACTAGGACTTTGGTCCTTGCAGGTTCAACCTTGTCAGATTGGCCAAAGGGCAGCAGCCAGACAAAAAGCAGATGTGTGCGGTTGTTGTGCGTGTGACTGTTGTAGCTTCGTTGGGCAAGGTGCTTGCTTTTGCCTTGACTGACTGTGTCTGTCTGCTTGGATCGTGTGTACAGTGTTACTGTTCCTGTAAGTGGGTGCTGGATTTGTTTCGATATGGCTGTCGATCCTTTCCTTGGTGGTTGATGCTGCCGCGTCTTCGTGTGTGTGTAGGTCACCTCCTGCCCTGCGGTCTAGGCTTTTTAGCCAAAGGTTTTGGTTGAGGGCCCTAATCGCTCTCCTGCACAGATCTTGGTGTCCTGGCGGTATTCAAAGCCCATAAAAACAATGATGATACAAAATAAACCAGATATCATATTGCATCGGCCGTCGCGCAGGATAAACCGGGTAGTCCTATACACCGCACGTGACAGGGTGGATAGGCGAAAATATGCTGCCGCCAAACACTCGCCCTCATACCATCCCTCGAACAGGAACCCCATTGGAGATAATGCCCAATCAGGTACCAGTGCCCCGAGGACCAAACTGAAACAGGTTCGAGGACGTAGGACGCTTTCCAACCACGAGCCTCCGAGCATATAATGCTTAATTAGGTTACATTGCCCAGAAGACCATCTTGAGACAGGCTCGAGAACGCAAGACGCTCACGATTGGGACGTGGAACGTGCGCACACTGCTGGGTCGATGCAGCGTCACAGAACGACCGGAACGACTCACCGCCCTGATCACGATGGAACTGTGCCGATATGGAATCGACGTCTCAGCCTTGAGTGAGGCAAGGCTTGCAGACCAAGGTAAGTTGCGGGAAGCAGGTGCTGGGTACACTCTACTGGATAGGCTACCCGACAGACGGTGTTCGGGAGCATGGTGTCTGTTTTGCAGTCGCTGATCGCATCAATGGTTTGATGATAGGCGAACCGCACGGCATCAGCCCCGAATGCTGTCGATGCGCCTGCGACTCGGTCGAGGTAAGTGTGCTACATTTATTAGTGTTTATGGCCCAACTATGTGTCACACTGATGATACAAAGGACCAGTTCCATGATCAGTTGTCCGCCACAATCCAGTCGGCGCCGGTGAGTGACTGACCGTTTGTTCTGGGCGACTTGAACGCTAGAGTTGGGCGCGACTCGGTAGCTTGACCGGGAGTCCCCGCACCCCACGGCACTGGTTCAGTCGACGAGAACGGTGATCGTCTGTTGCACCTGTGTGCTACTCACGAGCTGGCTATCACGAACACCCGAGTCCAGCTGGATGCGAGCGAGATCACGACGTAGACCCATCCACGAATCGGTCACCACCATCTGCTTGACTACGTGATTGTGCGGCAGCGTGACATTCGTGAAGTGTGCATCATTCGCGCGTTGAATGTAGCACAGATCGTAGGTTGGTCAGGCCTAATTTGTTAATTAGTGTTTGTAAGCCTGTTTATGGTAGGTCTTTGGGACAACGGCAGAAGTTGGATATCAGGCGGCTGGAGAACTGGGAGACGAAGACTGCCTCCCAACGTGCAGTCGCCGTCCGTCTGCGAAACGTTCCTGTATCCACTACCCCCGAGGGTATGTGGCAACATCTGAAGGAACAGATTATGGCAGCGGCCACCGGGATGGTCGGTGTGGAGCGCGAAGAACGCCCGGACTGGTTCGATGAAAAAAACGTGGCTATCTTCAACTTGGTACGAGAGAAGAATGCCGCGTTCGCCACATCCACATTGCACTCAGCCAATGGAGCGAAGAAGGCTAGGTCCCGGAATATCCACCGTCAACTGGCCGAAAGTGTTCGCGGAATTAAGGACAACTGGTGGAGAAAACAGGGCGAGCGCATGCAGGGTTTCGCAGATCGTCGGCAACACGAGGAGTTCCACGATCCGCTTAAAGCGATCTTCAGTCCGTCTATCCAGTCTACTAAGGCACTGGTGGACGTGGACACCGGCTATTCTTGCAGCCAGTCGGTAGACGTCATGAGAATATGGCGTAAACACTTTGGCAGCCTGCTTAACCGCCCTACTACAATTGATTGGGTTGCTGCGAACAGCCTGCCGCAACAGGACGTCAAATCTTCGCCTGCTGTCGCCCCAGATTTGCTGGAGTTGCAGAGGGCGATTAGTCAACTGCGCAACGGGAAGGCTGCAGGCGAGGATGGGCTGCCAGGCGAGATCCTGAAGAATGGCGGGCTGGTGTTGGAACACGCTTTGCTCCAGCTTGTCCACTCCATTTGGGAGCACGAGGCAATGCCACAAGACTTTAAGGATGCCCTTATAGTCCCTTTGTTCAAAGACAGTGGTAGCAATCAATGCACCGACAGCTACCGAGGTATCAGCCTTTTGAGATGTGCAGGCAAAGTTCTTGCCAGAATCCTCCTGAATTGATTGAATGCGACCGTTTCGAAGGTGAATGTTCCCGAAGGGCAGTGTGGACTCCGGGCAAGTCGAAGTACCATCGACCTGGTGTTTGCTGCTCGACAGCTTCAGAAGAAGTGCCGGGAAAGGAACCAGCCCCAGTATGCTCTGTTCGTGGACTTCACCTAGGCGCTCGATTCCGCTAACCACGAGGCGCTGTGGACGGTGCTTGGTAAGTTTGGATGCCCAGGTAAGTTCGTCAATATGGTTAGATTGTTGCATGCGGGCATGATGGCGAAGGTGCAATCGTGTGGATCGACCTCTGATGATTTTGACATCGTCACTGGCGTGAAGCAGGGTTGTGTTCTAGCCCCAGCCCTATTCAGCTTATATTTGACTGCCATGGTAACAGTTGCTTTTCAGAACTCTGGAGAGGATGGTGTCGAGGTGGAGTACCGGACGGACGGGCGGCTGTTGAATATCCGACGTTTTGGCGCCCCAACCCAGTTACATACGTCAACGATGCGCATGCTTCTGTTCGCAAAATGATAGCGCCTTGCTAGCGCACATTGAAGAAGAACTGCAATGACTGGCTACAGCCATTGCGTCGGCAGCATCGAACTTCGGACTGGACATCAACACAGGTAAGACGTTCTCGTTCTTTCAGCCTTCTCCTGGTGGAGGTGCTGCTTGTGTACCTCCACCGGAAATTCGCATTGCCGGAGATACTGTGAATGGCTGCGGGAAATTTTACTGCTCGGGTGTCAACTCATCAACAGATTTGTCCGTGGACCGCGAGTTGAGAGAGCGCGTGGCATAGGCTAGGGGTGCTTTCGGACGTCTTGAAAGGCGTGTCTGAAAGAATCACAGTCTGAAGATGGCCACGAAGCTGTGTGTCTACCGCTCAATGGTGCTGTCTATGCTGCTGTACGGCAGTGAGACGTGGACCCTGTACCAGCAGAACGTGAGCTTCCTGAGCCGCTTCCATGTTCAGTGTCTGAGGAGCATTTTTGTTATTCGGTGGACGGGATGGAAGCCATGTTGATGCTGAACCACCTCCGTTGGCTCAGTCACGTCTGTCGGATGGACGATGACCGAATCCCGAAGCAGTTACTGTATGGACAAGTGAAGTCAGGTGAGCGAAATCCCGGTGGTGAGAAGCGGATGTACAATAATAATAATAATAATAATAATAATAATAATAATAATAATAATAATAATAATAATAATAATAATGTTATATTTCTAAACGCATCTGTGAGAAACACGCTCAGATAAGCGTGATCAGCACACACATTTTAACGTGAACCCCATACCATGCACTTAATTGTCAATTGTACAAAACACCAATTATGGAAATAGAGTAATAAAACGGACAAAATAATAGAGGAACACTCTAGTTCATGAAGGAGCAGTTGGCTCACTTGCTTCTGAAACGATAGTTCTCAAATTTTTCAATATTCTAATAAAAATGTTGAGTTGTTACATCAATTCTTGCTTCACATGCTTAACGTTGGCCTTATGTTCAAGGTCATGCAAGAAAAAAGTTTTTCAAGGTGGAGAAAATGAACAGTCGAAGAATTTCGCCATCAGTTGATGTAGACGGCCTCGGAAAAATATGTAGAAACTTTTGGGAAGATGAAGGAAGATAGGTGAGTCCCAATTTTCCCGGAGAAATGGACGATCTTCTGGACTGGACTCCGTTATTTTCTCAAATCGACGGAATTTCACGGACCCCGCGCATTGTCCAACCAGTACAGGATTTCGATTTTTCGGACGTTATGGAATGTTGTATCGCATTAGAATTTATCGTGGAATCAAGAATTGAAAGCAAAATTACGTGATAAGTAGAAGAACGTAAAATGGTCATGTGAAGTATGACGAATAATGGAATGTGATATTTTCTGACTAAATCATTTATATAGAATTTGTAGTTTTGTGTTAGTTAATAAAATACGTATTGCCAACAAATTATTGTTATCCTATAACGCGAAAGTGATTGCTTCGCAGAGTTTCCTAGTATATGATTACAGCCGAATTCCGATGTCGATTAAGTATATACGGCCGTTATGTAGAATGGAAAAGATGTTTAGCAAAACGGTAAGATTACCAGGTGGTCTGTTAGGATGGGAAGAGGCACATATTTATATGTGATCATATGAGACGATCAGGTTAAGCTAGATGTATTCTCTGAACTATTCTAACTTGCAGAGCTATTGTGTAGTGGTTGACAGCTATACACAGCTGATTGTCGTTAAGTATGGAGTAAGAGTGCACCAGGATAATTTGGTTACTACAAACGGAGATGTTTAAGATGTTGCCATATGTTGGCTGTAGTTTTGTTATGCAGTTTCAATTTTTCGTCAGAGCTGTGTTCAAGATCTATCCTGCTAGAGAAATGATAAGTTTCGAAATGAGGAATTTCTTAAATGGTTAAATTGACATCTTTGATCAGTTCGAAGTGTGTGTGGCGTTACATCCTCTGATATAGATTCACTTTCCGTTATTATTAGAGTACATCAGATGGTTAGATGTTATCAGGTCCGTTTTCAAAGATATCTTCTTTAGGCAGACAGGGTTTGAAAATCAACATGACGTTCTTCAATGTCAGGAAAGTTTCTGAGCTTCGTTTGAATTGCTGTATATTCTTACTGGTTCTAATTGCATGTGGAAGTTTGTTCCAAATGTAGGTATATTTCACTAGGAAAAATTTGAACGGAGTTTTTTACGGGATTTAAGAGTTGTCAAACTGAACTCTTTGTTCCTGATGTATTTTGAGCTATGCTGAAGGCTAATCGCTAGGTTGACAGTAAATTTATTACTTTAAACTAGATTGTACATGAGACAAATGTTCAGTTTGAGACGCAGTAGCCAAAGAGGATCCAGTTCAAGCGTCTGGCAGCGTTCTCTGTAGTTCAACGAAGACGGATAACCCACTAAACCTTTCGTAAATGCACGTTGGAGACTTTCCAGAGCTAGCCTACAGACTTGCGCAAGTGACTATAAATGAACGTGCAGTACTTCAGTTGGGGTCGTACGCACAGCTTATAAAGGTGCAGTCGAGCTGCATGAAAGAAGAATGAGTGACTAATGTATCCAATTGTTCGTCTAGTTTTAGCTACTAGGAAAGATATATGTTCAGCAAAATTGAATGAGTTTGAGTAACGTATACCTAGGTCGCGGACTGAATTGGCAGTTGGAATAGCATGACCATCCAGCTTTAAAAAGTCCTCTGGTATATGACAACCGTGTGCGACAACGTTGGATTTATTGGCTGAGAATTCCATCAGCCAGGTTTGACATCAAAGCTCTAATGACATAATGTCTTTTCGTATATTTCCTAAGGAAGAATTGAGATCGCCAGTAGGAAAAGTATAGACCAGTTTGATGTCATCAGCGAATAGGAATAGTTTGCCGTGTTTGATAAATTTACATATATCATCCATATACATAAGAAAGAGCAACGGTCCCAGGACGCTTCCTTGAATCACTCCGCTGGTCTAGGCGTTGAGCTGTTATCTCCTATTTTCACTGTTTGTGTGTGGTTGACAAGTTATGAAGCAAACCAGCTGAGTAATGGTCCACGTATACCGAAATATGCCGTTTTGGTCAGGAGGCGCTTTTGAGGCACACGACCGAAATCTTTTTGCATATCCAGGAGTATAATAAAAGCTGCATTCCATGAATCAGCAGATATTGTGACATGATTAAAGAATTCCAGTTGACGCGTCATACACGAACGTTTGCTGAGGAACCCGTGCTGGGATAGGTTTATAAGATTTTGTGATAATAAGAATTCAACCATGCGACATTTTATTTTCCTTACCAATACTCTGGAACATATTGAAGTATGGTTAATGGAACGATAGTTGTTGATGTTTTGTCGTGAACCACCTTTGCAACGGGGTTGAATTATAGAACTCATCCATTGGAGAGGGAAGAGACCTAACGATAAAGAAAGTGTATAAATATTAAGCAAAAAGATAGGGATGTCATCCCCTCCGTGTTTGAGGGCAACAGAGTGTATACCCTCTGGACCAGGAAGGTAGGAGGGTTTGATAGTAGCTAACTGAGAGCGTATTTTTACTGCATCGAAAGTAACGCGGCTTAGGAACGTATTTGTTCTTACGGGGAGAGGCGGAAGAAATACACATTTTCAACGTTGGATGAAGCAGCAAAGTAAGAATTGGAAGCCTCGCAGATTGTTGGGGGATCATCTACGGTAATTTCGTTCCGTAATGTGACTACTGATATAATAGGGTCTCTTGTGCAGTTTCTGCGTTTAAATAACTGCATCAACTCAGAGGTCTTCTCTTTGCTGTTCACTGCACGTTTTTCCTCATTTAGGTGGAGCATCTCTGTTCTAGTTTCTGTAGTATCAAACATTTTGTGCAATTCATTAATGGAGGAGAATTCGTGTTTTCCGGTATCGTGAGTTTGGATTTTTGAGCATACATTCCTCCTTTGAAGTGAGGGTCCAGCTTTTACCACACACTACGGCGTTTTGATTTTCTGAGACTAAGGTATTCATACAAAATCTGGAGTGTTCAGTAAATACTTCGGTTGCTGTACTAGGGTCAGAGGTCAGAAAGACTGTGTTCCACGCCAATGACCTCAACAGAGTCGCGAACGTATTCCAGTCGATTAATTTTATCTGGCGATAACTTATGATGTTCGACGCTTTTACAGCTTTTAGGTCAAACATGAGGTTAATCACGGCGTGATCACTTTCTGGAAACCGTTCTAGGACGGACACTTTAGCAGAAGAGATACCTGTTGTAGAAATGAAATTTGAAGTGTAGTCTAGTCTGGTAGGTGCTAAGACGTGTTGGCGCCAACCAGTTACTTAGATACATGCAAGAAACTCTGTTTGATTTGCAGGGGCTGTGAAGGAGGTCCAAGAAATATTGGGCATATTGAAATCTTCACCAATTATTTTGTACTGTGTGGGCAATGTTGTTACATAATTCAGTCCATTGATAAGATTGGTCATGGCGTCCTGAGAGGCGTTAGGTGGTCTGAGACACATCCTAAGAGTAGTTCACGGGATTCAGTTGACACTGATAGCCAAAGTAATTTATCAATTCTACCAAGGCACGGCTCATCGAGTATAATTGCAGAATACTGCTCCCTTGGGAAAATCAAACATCCACCGCCACGTCCTGCATCACGATTTTCACGAAATATATGATAACCTATAACATTTAGTTGTGTGTTTGAGGTCTCATGGGTACACCAATCCTCAGTGACCAAAATACTGCAAGGATTATGTAATAAGATGAAGGATCTAAATATGTGCATCTTATTGACCAGTGAGCGTGCATTTAAAAGCAATAAACTTAGTGCATTTTCTTTGTTGGACCTCATCTTTAGACCTTTAAAAATGCCCGAAGCAGAAGAGCCTTTGCCATTCAGAGACTTTGGTGACGTCCCTTGGTCTGATGGGGTTATGGTGAGCGCATCGATAATTAATGGAATGTCCCCTGCGGGTAAGTCTTTCACGTTGAACCGGACGGCCTGGAGACATACGTTTCGGGCGAGCGTCCGAAAGTTCAACGAGCAATTATTGCGCGATCGCAAGCGGAAGCGTGCGGTACGCAAAAGAACCATCGGTGCCATAGGTCGCGGTGACGTGACTATATGGCATGGTGATGTGTGCAGCCGCGATTGCGCTGGCCGTTTGGGGTTAGTAGGTTACCAACGTACCCATAGTACACCGTCGGCGAAGAAGAGACCAGTACGTTAGGCTCAGGTCAGGTAGGTCATATCAGTGTATTCATTCTTCTTTTAATGGCTACGTCGGTCAACACCCTGGTCGTTAACAATTAATCTGCTTCTCTTTTCAGAAACATGAGCGTCTGTGGTCTTCTATCCATTCTCTTCTTCGGCTTTGTTGATGTATTTTGTGATGAATGGTCTGCCCGGCTTTTCATAGCTCACTGAGAAGTTTGCATTTCATCCCCATCTTCTTTAGGTTGAACTAACCTGCAATCCTATACTGCAACGCTTCTTGTACTACGCTTCAAAAATCTTTCTTCTCAGTGTAGATCCCGTCATTGCAGCCTCTCTCTGTTTAGTTTCCGAGAGATAGGGGTTTCCTTTCCTTATTAGCCAATCAAGTGGCTAACCAGCATTGGCCGGCTGGACACAAAGGCCCCACTGGCACACCTCCCGGTCTTATTCCTTCGGGTTTACACTGGATATGTGGTGTGTGTGGAAGTGCAGGTGGTGCAGCACGAGCCAATTGCAGTGATGGATAAGCGCAGGCGTCCTTTGGCTTTGGTCATTGTGACAGGCTAATCCGAATCGGATGCCGCGAACCAACCACAGTGGATCACTCAACTATTTTCTCGTTTTTCTGCGAGTGATCTTTCTGGTCGCTTCACAGAAGTCGGACGGGATGTCGTGATATTTCGGATGCATCATGGACGATGGAACTACTAAGGAGCTTTTTCGTCATAATCTATAATGTGTGGTAATGAATTCAGCCATGTTACATTATGTACAACTCTTCCGTGTGATATTCAGTGAACAAAGGTTTGAATATTCCGTTCGCAGGATTATTTTCCGGATGCGGCTGGAAAGTGCAACTCAGCGGAAGTAGAACATACACACTATGAATAGTCCATTCGGACACGCCCCCGGTAATTTCTGTTTAACTTATGAATGTGTGGCTTGCGTTCAAACTAGTTGCTTCTTCTTTCGAATGTCTGTTCCTGCAAACAACGTGGAGAACGAGCACATGCTGGAAGTGAGCAGAAACTTGGGCTGGAAACATTTGGAGTATATGCTAACCACCACTTCTCATCCCTTCGATTGACTCGTGCAATGGATAACTATTTGGCACGCCAAACATCAACTAGTGACTGGCTGAAGAATCTCCCTCCTGGTGGCTGACAGGCAGCTTGAGTTTATCTGTTCCCATATACTGTTTTGTGTGAACGTCTTGCTACCTCCATCCAAATGAGGATTATACAATAGAGTGAAAATAATTAACTCCTGAGGTTTTTGGGTGGTAGAATGAGACATAGTACTCTCTTGTTACGTCGTCCCATACACACCGAAAGTGGAGACAACCGTATAGTAGCCATTTTCAACTATTACTCGGAACAACGTTTCGTCGACCAGTGTCTATCTGAAGTCTTGCAGAAAAAGATAAATAGTATGAATATAATAATAATGGCATGTTTTTCAACTCATCATTGAGAAGCACGCTGAAGAGTACGTGACCAGTGTACACGTCATAGAGCGCTGTACATGAAGGAACAAAGTTTTTAATTGTACAGTGAGTCAGTTATGCGAATATAACAACAGAACTTAAATGATAAAATAGGGGAAAGCCACTTCAAGAAAAGACATTCGAGATACATGCCTCTGAGATTATAGTACGTGATATCTGCGGAACTCTATAACAATGCTGAGTAGTTACATCAGTCTGCACTCCACAATATGAGCGCTGGCCTGGTGGTCAAGGTCACGTCATAAAGATGACTTGATGATGAAGAGAATGGACTGTCGAAGGGTTTTTACACTGTTCCGTGTAGATAGTTCCGGGAAAATATGTAGAAGATTTCGCCGGGACGCGAGGAGATAGGAAAGCACACACTTTTGCGGAGGAATTGACAAACATCTTGACATGGCTTGGCTATTTGCTCGAAATCGAAAGAATTTCGCAGACCTCGATAAGTGCTCGGTCATCACGATATTTTGATTGTCCGGAATTAGTGGCGTGTTTTCTCGCTTGAGGTATATTTTTGAAGTCGAAACTGAAAAGCCACGTAACGCGACAAACGTGAGAATGTGAATTGCCCAGGTGAGCTTTGGTCAACAGTGGAATATGTGATTTTCTGGCGAAAACCCTTCATATAATTATAGTAATATTGTGTTAGTTAATGAAATATATAACGATTGCAAACGTTTGTTATCACATAACGTGAAAGGTGATGGACTATCAGCTGTTCCTAGTATATGACTACTGCCGAATTTACATGTCGAGTTTCCATATACGGCCAGCGTACAGAATGAGAATGTTCGACAAAACAGAAAGCTTGCAGTCAATCTATCAAGGGAAGGAAGAAGCACGACTTTTAACGCAAGGCTTTTATATATCTATACGTGACAAACAGATTAAGGATTTAGTCGAACAATTTTAACATGCTTAGCTTTTGCACAGTGATCTAAAACCACCCACACAGGTTATCATTACGCATGATGTACGTGCATGCAAATATGTTTGGGTTATTACCAACGGGTGTGTGTACACTGACACCTATGTATGTTGGCAGTAGACATGTTTTCTTATTCACGGGCAAGTCTGAAGGCATAACTTTACACAAGATCTATCCCTGAAGTGATAGCTTTGATCCGTTCGAGGTGTGCGTGACGTAACATCACGCGACACAGGGGTTTTCCCCACAGATGTTATTTGGTCTGTTTACAAAGATATCGTGCTGAGTCAGGTACAGTTTGAAGGTGGACATGACGTTCGTTATTGTTAGGAAAATTCTTAAGCTTCGTTTGACTCGATGTATATCCTTAATAGCTGTAAATGCATACGAGGGTTTGTTGTATGTGTAAGAATATTTTACAAAGAAAAAATTTGAACGCAGCTTTATCCGGGATTTAAAAGCTGCCAAAGTGAAGTCCTTGTTCCAGAGGTTACACTTAGACCTGTGCTGTAGGCGAATCGCGAAGCTGACGGCGAACTTATTGCCATAAACCAGATAACGCTGGAGTGCAGAGTCCAGCTCAAGTCGTCGTAGCCAAAAAGGATCGACCGCAAGCCTCTTACGGCGTTCTATTATCCCAATGAAGATGGATAATTCACTAAATTTTTGTGAGTGCACGTTGGAGGCTATCCATAGCTACCATATCAGACTTGCGCAGGTGGCTATACATGAAGGTACAGCACCCAAACTGGGATCATATGCGTGGTTTATAAATAAGTAATCGTGCAACATGAGGGAAGAATGAATGTTCAGTGTAACCTATCGTCTAGTTCAAGCTACTATGGAAGGTATGTTCTCCGGAATTGAATGAGTTCGAGTAGTGCACACCTAAGTCGCGCACTGAGTTGGTGGTTGATGTGCTGTGACCGTTCAGCTTTATAGAGCCATCTGGTATGTGACAACCAAGCGCAACGGTGGTGGATTGACCGGCTGAAATTTTTACCAGCCAAGTTTGACACCAAGTCTCTAATGACATGAAGTCCTTCCGTATATTTTCTGAATATGGGCTGGGGTTTCCAGAAGGTAAAGTGCAACCGAGTCTGATATCATCGGCGAATGGGAAGATTTTACCATGCTTGATAACTTCACACATTGTTCATGTATATAAAGAAAAGAACGATCCAAAAACATTTCCTTGTATCACCTCACTTATGACTGGTCTGGACGATGAGCTATTGTTCCCTATTTTCATTGTCTGTGTGCGGTCTGTAAGGTATGAAGCAAACCAGCTGAGCAATGGATCACGTATACCAAATGATGCTACTGTGATCGAAAAACGCATGTGAAGCACAAGATCATGTCCAGCAGGATAATGGCAATCGCATCTGCTGCATCAGTACATCTTGCAACACGGTTAAGAAATTCTTGCTGGCACGTCATGCAAGAACTTACGCTGATGAACCCATTCTAGGAGTGGTTTATAGGGTTCTGTTAAAATAAGAATTCCACAATACGATAATTTATTGTCCCTTCCAACACTCTCAAACAAGTATGGTTAACGCGATAATAATTGCTGGCCAATTCTCGCGAGCCACTTTTGTAGCGGGTTCTTATTACAGGACATTTCCAATAAGGAGGAAAAATACACGTTCTAAAGAAAGTGTATGGATATTAAGTAAAATTAGGGTAATATCTTCCCCTTCGTAATTGAGAGTAGCTGGGTTATTACCACCAGGACCATGTAGATAAGATGATATAATAATAACTAACTGAAAACTTATGACTCTTGCACCAACATGGAACGTACACGCACTAGCAGGGACAGGTGGGAATAATACATTTCCTTCAGTGTTGAAGGAAACAGCAAACCATGAATTAGGGGGCTCACAGATCGTCACATAATCATCTGTGGTAGTTTTTTTCCTGTAGTGTCACTAGTGAGGTGAAAGGGTCTCTGCGGTAGTTCCTGCGTCCCACAAACTTCGAGCTGTTCTCTGTGCTGGTTAAGCACACGTCTTCCCCCACTTATTTGAGGTATTTCGGTTCTCTATTCTATAACGTTGAACATTTATGCACTCGAATAATAGGCGGTAAGCCAGGTGTATTTCGAAATGTTGGTTTGAGGCTTCTGAGCTTACCTCGCTGCTTTGGAGTGAGAATTCTGCCTTTATCATACACATTACGACGTTCTGATATTTGCTGGACTAAGATGTTCATGAAGGACCTGAAGTTTTTCGTAAGTCATTTGGTTGCAATACTAGGGCCAAGGGGTCAGAAAAAATGTGTTCTACTCCGAAGGTCTCAGTGGTGTGGTAGAATTTAGTTTGGCAGTAATGTATGATGGTCGACTGTTCTACAGGGTTTAGGTCAGACATGAATTTGACCACGTTGCGGCCACTTTCTGGAAGTTCTGAGAGGAGCACAGTAGCAGAGGAGATGCCTGTTGTGAAACTTAGACCTAAAGCGTGATCTAGTCTGGTAAGTACTGAAACATGTTGACGCCATCTCTTTATTTGGATAATAATAATAATAATAATGATATATTTCTTAACCCATTTGTGAGAAACACGCTCGGATAAGCGTGATCAGTACACACATTTCAACGTGAACTACATAACGTACACCTAATTGTTAATTGTACAAGACACCAATTATAGAAATAGAGTAATAAAACGGACAAAATAATGAAGGAACACTTTAGTTTATGAAGAGGCAGATGGCTTACTTGCTTCCAAAACAAAAGTTCTCAAGATTTTCAATATTCGATAAAAAGATGTTAAGTTGTTACATCAATTGTTGCTTCACAAGGCTAACGTAGGTCTTATGTTTAAGGTCATGCCAGAAAAAGGATTTTTCAGGATGGAGAAAATGAATAGTCGAAGAATTTCGCCATTAGTTGACATGGATGGCTTCGGAGAAATACGTAGAAATTTTTGGGAAGATGAGGGAAGATAGGTGGGTACCAATTTTTCCGGAGAACTGGACGATCTTCTGGACTGGACTCCGTTGTTTCCTCAAATCGACGGAATTTCACGAATTGCCCAACCAGTACAGGATTTTGATTCTCCGAACGTTGTGGAATGTTGTCTCGCATTGGAATTTACCGTAGAATCAANNNACACACCACATATCCAGTGTAAACCCGAAGGAATAAGACCGGGAGGTGTGCCAGTGGGGCCTTTGTGTCCAGCCGGCCAATGCTGGTTAGCCACTTGATTGGCTAATAAGGAAAGGAAACCCCTATCTCTCGGAAACTAAACAGAGAGAGGCTGCAATGACGGGATCTACACTGAGAAGAAAGATTTTTGAAGCGTAGTACAAGAAGCGTTGCAGTATAGGATTGCAGGTTAGTTCAACCTAAAGAAGATGGGGATGAAAAGCAAATTTCCCGCTCAACTATGAAAACCCAGGAAGACTAATCATCATACAATGCAACAACAAAGCCGAAGAAGAGAATGGATAGAAGACCACAGACACTCACGCATCTGCTTTTTGTTTGGCTGCTCATCATCGGCCAATCTGACAAGGTTGAACCCGCAAGGACCGAAGTCACAGTCAGCACAGCCCTCCGGATCAAAGCAGCACGCAAACCTGACCACCACGCCAAGGTAGCAGAAAGGGTCAGGTCATCGGGGTTACAGAAAGCACCAAGAACGAAGGAAAATAATACTCTAACAGCACAGAGTAAATTACTAATCTAACGGCTCTCCAAGTAGGTGAGAATCCAACAACTCCTTGAGACGGTTTCCAGAATGGCAGCCACCAATTTTTAGTGGAAGGTCGTTCTAGTGGTTTATAACTCTATATGAGAAGAACTGTTGCCTAAGGAAGCTCCGAGGTCTAAGCTTATGGAGCTTCATGCCGTGACCTCTCCGACAGTTACCACTTATTAGAGTGGAGACTTGTTGCATGAGTCCTGTGCTGCAGAGAAAGCGCGTAAGACTTAAGCGATCGCGGAATCTTCGAAACCCAAGTGAATGAAGATCAAGAATTCCGAGGCGAGACTCGTAGGGGAGATGTCGCAAGCCAGTGCACTCTTTGGTGGCTACTGGCTTGAAACGTTCAGTGACCAGTATGACCTTCGTCAAACTGGTGTAAGCGACGTGACTGGCATACTCGAGCAGTGGCCTTAAACACACTTCACAAAGTGTTTGGAAAATATGCTTGTCTATGCGAGCAAAAGGGTCTCTTTATCACCCCAAGGGTCACATATCCCATTTTGGCGGCCATCTGGTGGTGGTAAGAGAAGAATAGCCCGAAAGACAGCCAAATACATAGGTCCACTTTTAAGGTCAACCATCGCGATATCTAATACACTCCGTGTAATGTAATAGATCACACCAGGACGTGGCTTGTAGTGGTCAAAAAAAGCTTTCGACTACCCTAAGTAAATGCAAGCGTATTTCACTGGGTTCGGTGACAAAATAATGAACGAATGCAGTGGGATATTAACGGGGAGTTTTAACAAGTAATAGTAATGAAAAGCTCGGCTCACAAAAATTGTTCAAGAGGACCACCACAATATTCCAAATTACCAGTATCCGAGAAGCGAGAACATTCAGAGATGACCGTTGGCGGCTGGAACGCGATCGGCGCTGAGGCAATGATCGGAGTAGAGCGGAGCTAAAAAGGGTGAGGTCCGTGTAGTATCGTCAAGCAACTACATCACAGGTAGAGAGGCAGAAAGACGTGCGTTCAAAATTTCTAAAATCATAATTGCAAGGTCATTTCAATCAATTCGAACAAAATGCAGAGATGGGGCACATACTTCGTTATACAAGAGTAAAGCATCGTTGGTGAACAAAACCAAGAAAAATTTCTACAATACTCTCCTCCAGAGCATTTGTGAATGCTGAAATTTTCGACAATCGTCTGTTAAGTAAAAGGGCGGAACATGAAATTTGTCAACGAAAACGTGCTGGTAAGGTAACATGCCTACCGGAACGCGTAGTTGGGCGTAGTGGAGACGGGTGAAGGAAGGTTGGTCGAAGTTGTATGAATCTGTTCGGTAGATGGATGGAGATAAGATGATCCTTTTTAATTACTGTGGATTGCGGTTGATAAGTCGAATGTGTGGGGAGTGGAAGGGATGGATGCTTCAGGGTTTTGCGGTTCGGCTCCATGGCTACATGTATGAGAGGGAAATTCCCTGTGCGTGTCGACGTAGCCTGGCTTGAAACGGTCAACACTCACGGTAACTTGCTTTCCGAAACGTTCGATCGTGAAAACTTTTAATCGGGTCATCGTAGGGTAGTCGAGCATGAGTGCAATTCAGCAAGTCCTTGCTGAGTTGTTGAGGCCAGGAGTGCTGACGGGTAGGAATGGCACGGAGTGTTTCCACGTGCGATTTGAGGCGGCGCAGGTAGTTCAATGGACCTATTGCAGCCTGTGTGGTTTGGTCTAAAGCGTCACCTGCAGGCGACGTGATGTTCCGTAGACTAATTCAGCGGCAGAACATCGTATATCCTCTTTCGGGACGGATCCGGTGCCCAGTGAGATGAGTGGTAAGCACCCTGTCCAACTCTGCTTGGACTGTGCCATGAGGGATGTTTCCAACTGTCGGTGGAAACTTTCAACAATGGCATTATGGGCAGAATGGTATGCAGTCGTACTGATGTTTTTGCAACCCAAAATATGAGTGAAGTCGCGGAAAAGAGCTGACTGGAACTGTGCACCTTGGTCTGCAGTAACGACCAACGGAACGCCAAAACTGGCAATCCAATGTTCGAGGAACGTTCTAGCGACTGTTTCTAACAAAATATCACTTAGGGGAACGGCCACATGCCATCGTGTGAATCGGTCGACACATGTAAACAGGAACATTTTGCCGTTTGATGGGGGTAATAGGCCAACCAGATCAACATAGACGTGGGAAAACGCGCGCCTGGAGTAGGGAAATTCCAGGGGAGGTGACGGTGTGGCGATTTACCTTGTTCTTCCGGCAATGAAGACATGGATTAGTCCGCCAGCGCACATCTTCGTTCATATTAGGCCAGACATAACGGACAGCAATTAATTTGAGTGAGGCGCGGACACCAGGGTTGGACAAAGAATGCAAATGGACAAAAATGGGTCGACGAAGAGAAAGGGGTAGAATTGGACGTGGGATGCCCGCGGAAGTGTCATATACCATAGTGGATTCGGAAGATGGTGAAAGAATACGGGAATACCGTAAGGGTGGGATGCATATGGCTAAAAGTCAACATCTGACATTTGAGTTCCAGCAATTTGCTCGGAACTTATGTCTTGCAGGCCAGAAACCACGTCAACATGTAGTCTTGAGAACGAGTCAGCAACCACATTGGGATTTTTATCGATGTGTCGGATATCCATTGTGAAATGCGCTATGAAATAGAGATGTGGAATTTCGCGAGGAGAATATTTATCCTGACTAGCGTTGAAGGTGTATATTGAAGGTGTGTGGTCCGTTAAAACGGTGAAGTTCCTTCCTTCTAACAAATGACAAATGTCTAATGAAAAATTAGATAGCAAGCAGCTCACGACCGAAGGTGCTATAGTCAGGTTTCGCGGGTGATAGCCTCTGTGAATAAAGTGAAACTGGTCGTAATTCATCACCGACGTACTGCTGAAGCACCGCACCGGCAGCATGATTAGACGCATTAGTTGAAATGATCAGATGAGCGGTCGGCTCTGGATTTAAATGAGCAAAGGTCAGCTCGTCGCCGAGTGCTTCTTTACGTCGTCGAACGCTTGAAGCGCCTCAGGACTTAAAATAGCGCCATTTTTAGAACCACGTAGCAGATCGGTTGACGGTTTCAGAAGCTGTGAGTGGTGAGGAATAAAACGGCGGTAATAGTTAACAACTCCACTGAACCGTTGAAGATTTTTGGTGGACTCAGGAATGGAGTACTCTTGCAGCGCTTGCAACCTGGTTTCTAATGGTTAGATGCCAGTTGCGTCTATAAAATGTCCAAGAAACTCTAGAGACGAGACGCCAGCAACGCATTTTGCTAAATTGATGGAAATATCGTATTCATTCAATTGCTCCAGGAAAATACGAAGATGTGTTTCATGTTCTTCGGGGGAACGACTGGCAAACAAAACATCGTCCAGGTAAACAACGACAAAATCTAGACAACATACAACTTGATCCATAGAACACTGGAATGTTTGGGTTGCATTTCGAAGGTCGAAGGGTATTCGAAGGAACTCATACAAGCCAAGAGGGGTTGTGATCGCGGTCTTGGGTATGTCTTCCTCAGCGATGGGAATTTAGTAATATGCACTCACTAAGTCGATTTTTGAGAAAACACATTTAGACTGAAGAGTCAAAGAGAAATCATGGATGAGAGAAATTGGGATAACGGTCTGGTACGGTGGCATTGCTGAGCGCTCGGAAATCACCACATGGTCTTCAAATGCAAGGGGGAAGACCATGCACTCTTGTATGGACGGATGATACCGCGTTGAGGCATGTGGTCAAATTCTGCCTTGGCGATTTTCAGTTTGTCGGGAGGAAGACGCCTGGGGCGAGCGGTCACTGGCTGTCCCTTGGTCACAATGGTGTGTGTAACGTCGTGTTTCAAAGAATGTGTGTGATACGACAGATTTATGAGCTGCGGGTGTTGGTGGATCAGCCGGGAATATCTTGATGGTTTGGGCACCTTCATATGGATTCCGATGGAATTCATGGTGGTTAATTCGTCTTTAGCACTCAAGGAGGTCAAACTGTCCAAAAGCCTGTGGTACTGAGTATCAACCAAGAGCCCAAAGTAAGATGGGAAATCGGAACCCAGAATTGCGGTCTGAACGTCTGCCACCAGAAAAATCCAGCGGAACTTACGTCGTAATCCAAGGTCAAGAGTGAGCGAACGTCGACCGTACATCTGTATCGGGGTTCCGTTAGCGGCTTGTAAGGAGAAAAAGGGCGGGCAACGCTGGCAATCGCTTACAGTGCATGGAATTACGCTTACCTAAGCGCTGGTGTCTATTAGGAAGTTGTAGTCTGTGAATATTTCTGGGATATGGAAAAGGCGACATTTGAAGGAGACATCAGGCACAGCCGTTACCACCACTGGTCGATCACTGGGTTTTCCTGTGCGGTCGCTAAAGTAGTAAATGTGCAGGACCGAGTGCACCTCTTCGCTCGGTGGCCGAAAGTACGATGATACCACCAAAAGTTATGGTCTTGTGTGCCAGTGCCGTTGGACGGCGAGATGTTGCAGATCGACTGCGTGGTCTGCGCGACCGCGGGTGCAGAGTGTGAACCAATGACTGGACCTGTTTGGTCAAACATTCTACCTGATGTCGCAAATTGTCATGAGGTTGGTTAACAATCGTATTTACTAACTGGAGATTACGTTGAACGTCCAACACTTTGTCGGCTGCATCTGCAAGCTCCCCTATAGACACAGCACTGCTGAATGTAGCCAGAATCTCACAAGTCGTTGATGGTAGATTTTTCATCCACAACTTTCGAAAAATGGTGTAATCCATCTTCCTGCCTCCAAGAAGCTGATTCATGTGTCTTAGCAGCTGGGATGGTTTGCGGTCACCCAGCTCAATTTCGGCAAATAGTTGGTCCAGACTGAATTATGTAGGAGTACATCATGGTTTGTGACTTAACGCGCCTCGTTCGAAAGAGAGCTTTAACTTGTTCAAACAAGAGATTACGGTTACTGACTACAAATTCAGACGGTTTTAGGTGCACGGATGAAGTCAGCTGCTCAGTTGAATCGAACGTGGCAACAGCGGACACTATTTAGCACGCAAAGTAAATGGGACAGTGAAGACGTTGCGGTAATTGGATAGAACACCAAAAGAGAAAGGCTAAACACAAAGTGAAGAGACAACCATTTTGCCGTATAATAACGACTGGAAAATGTGAGAAGTTGGCTAATTCGGGCTCACCAATTGGTTGTAGTCGAAAAGAGTCCCTGACTGCCCTAAGTAAATGCAGGCGTATTTCACTGGGTTCGGTAACAATAAAATGAACAAATGTGACAGGATATTTGCGGAGAGTTTTAACAAGTTATAGTAATGTAGCGACCATAATAAATAATATTTTGCTATTCGCATTCATCTGTACATTTTCGATGATTTTGGTTTTGTACCTACTTTTGTTTCAGTCAAGCTACCCATTTTGTAACATCCGGCCCGGGACTGAAAACACAACTCGCTCCGTGGCTCACTAGCTTGACGTATCCCTCTGTACAGTCTATTTTCCAGGGTCGGTAACAATACACAGGGTCAACGCGCGGAGTTTTGGCTTTTCATTGACGATCGGTTGTAGATAGCCATCACTGAATGGGTTTTATTTTGTTGGATCGGTCCCAACAATTGGTGAGCCCCAAATTAATTTGAAGACGTGGTTACGCTTCGCCGTTTTTCGGTGAGTTCGTTCCGTATCGTTATTTTGCCTTGTACTTCCGGAAGGAATTACTTTTTGTTATATATTTTTGTTATATTATTTTTATATCACCTTTTTAATTATATATCACTGTGTAACCGTTACTTGTCATACCCATGTCAGCTAGCAATTCTAAGCCGCTCCAGTACACCATGGTAGCCATGTCACTGGTAGTCCCACCGTTCTTAGAGATGGACCCTATCCTATGGTTCCTACACTTAGAGGCGAAATTCTACAATAACCGGGTATCTTCGACCTGGCTAAATTCAGCCAGTGAGTAGCCGAAAGAGGTAATTACACAGCCCCGTGATGTGTTAGTGGGTCAGCCCACAGAGAATAGCTACTAAACTCTTAGGGGAGCGGTAATAAAGCGAGTCACCGCATCGAAAAAGACTCGCCTGCAGCATCTATTTGGCGGGCTAGAGCTGGGCGACAGGCGCTCCACGACCCTACCTCAGGAGATGCAACGACTGCTGGACACGTCGCACATGGACGAGTCCCTTCTGCGCGAACTGTGGATACAAAGACTACCGGAGACGGCACAGGCGATTGCATCAATCGCGAGATCACATCCTTTAGCGGTGGCAGCGGAGATAGCCGACCAGGTAGTAGAACGTTTTCAATCGCTCCTCGACCAGGTTTTCTCCTCAACCCAGGCGCCAGGTCCGGTGAGAGATGTGCCATCGCATAATGGAGGCGGCCTGTCTAGATCAGCACCGGAAATAAAAGCACTGTAGGCCGAGGTCGCAGCTTTGCGCCGCGATTTTTGCAGAATCCCTTTAGGTCGTCCAACACGCCGGCGACCTAGCAGATCGCCCAGATGCACAACGTCGCAGTCAAACGACGGCTACTGTTGGTATCATCAACGTTTCGGCACGCGATCCACCAGGCGTGTTAAACCGTGCACTTATCTAGCGACCGAGCAGGGAAACTTCCACGCCGGCCAGTAATGGCGATTAACGTTGTCGGCGTTGCACCTTGTCGCCTCATATTTGTGAAGGATGTAGATACGAAAACCACGTTCTTGGTTGATGACGGGGCGCAGGTTGGTGTATTTCCGTCTACAAAAAACTAGGTGTCACACCCTTGCAGCACACAGCTCCGCGCAGCAAACGGCATTGCTATGCCTACTTGTGGGCAGCGTTCCTCAACCATTAATCTTGGTCTCAGGCTGACATTCCATTGGATGTTAACAGTTGCCGCGGTATCTCTCGCTATAACGGGCATCGATTTTCTCCGGCATTTTGACCTTCTGGTTGATATGAGACGCCGTCTGTTAATCGATTCCAGCACTAAACTAAGCATACCCGGCACGCATGCAACAGTCGCAGCAATAAAACCCATATATGCCCAACCCGCCGCCCCCAAACAATTTGTGGATCTCTTCACTGAGTTCCCACAGCTCGTTCGCACATCGAACGATATCCCGCCTGTGACTTCAGATGTCACACCATATCCGCACTAAGGGACCCCCCGTCTCTGCACGACTACGCCGGTTGGCTTCCGACAAACTGAAACTCGCCAGGACAAAGTTCGAGCACATGCTCGAACTCGGACTAATAAGCCTTTCCGAGAGTCCATGGGTCTCACCGTTGCACATGGTCCCTAAGAAGTCAGGTGACTGGCGCCCATGCGGTGATTACAGCAGACTAAATTAAGCAACCGTCCCCGACAAGTATCCAATCCCACACATGCAGGATTTAACGACTTGATTACATGGAAAAATCATATTCAGCAAGATTGATTTAGTACGTGCATATCACCAGATCCCGGTGACCAAAGGAGACATACCCAAAACCGCAAGTATAACCCCCTTTGGCCTTTCGAAATTTCTTCGAATGCCATTTGGCTTGTGCAACGCAGCTCAAACTTTCAAACGCTTCATACATGAAGTGACACGCGGTTTGGACTTTGTCTACCCGTATCTGGATGATATTTTGGTAGCCAGTTCTTCATAGGAAGAACACGCCACTCATCTCCGCACCTTACTGGAACGTCTGACCCAACACGGTGTCACGGTTAATCCCACTAAATGCGAATTAGGTAAGGTTACGATAGAATTACTGGGCCATAAGGTCTCAGAAAAGGGAATCGCCGCACTCACGGATAAGGTTAGAGCTATTCGTGAATACCCTGAGCCAAATTCCTTTAAGCGACTTCGTCGTTTTAGTGGTCTGGTCAACTACTACAGACGCTTCATACCTCATTGCGTGCACATAATGCAGCCAATAGCTGATATTCTCCGCGGAGGTGAACGCAAATTTCAGTTCACCGAGGCCGCACGCGCGGCGTTCGTTAAGCTCAAGGATGCGGTAGCCGACCTAGCTGTCTTTGCCCATCCTAATCCGAACGCACTACTCTCTATTGTGGCCGTTGATACTGTTTTGCAACAGCTTGTCGAAAAGCAGTTGCAACCGTTAGCATTCTTCTTCAAACGATTACACCCTGCGGAATCCCGCTGTGGCTCGGTAGGGAATTGTTAGCTATCCATTTAGGCATCCGCCACCTCCGCCATTCAGTGGAAGGCAGGACCTTCACGGCTTAAACCGACCATAAACCGTTAACCTACTCCTTGAACACTTCATCCGACAGGCATTCCCCAAGGGAAGTTAGGCACCTGGACTATATCTCTCAGTTCACGACTGATATACGACATGTCTCAGGTGCCGAAAACACTGTCGCGGACGCTCTTTCACGCGTCCATAACCCCAGCGCAGCTGCTGATCACAGTATCGATTTGGCAGTCATGGCTGCTGCACAAGCCACTAACCCTGAGGTCAAGCATCTTCGCCAGAAGAGCTCTCTCACCATTCAGCCAGTACCTCTGACATCTTCAGAGGGAACAATCCTCTGCGACACTTGACAAAGCACATCTCGCCCTGTGGTGATTGCATCTTTTCGCCGCGCAGTGTTCTAGAGGTTGCACAATTTGTCCCGTCCTGGCATACGCGCTTCAGTTAAACTTGTTACCGAACGATTTGTATGGCCCAAGATAAACCATGACGCCCGCAACTGGAGCCGTNGACAAAGCACATCTCGCCCTGTGGTGATTGCATCTTTTCGCCGCGCAGTGTTCTAGAGGTTGCACAATTTGTCCCGTCCTGGCATACGCGCTTCAGTTAAACTTGTTACCGAACGATTTGTATGGCCCAAGATAAACCATGACGCCCGCAACTGGAGCCGTCCTTGCCTCAAATTACAATGTTCCAAAGTCCACCGTCATACAAAGAGCCTCCACGGTAACTTCCCTTTGCCAGACGCACGTTTTCATCGCGTGCACGTTGATCTGGTAGGCCCCTTGCCACATTAAAACGGCTCTATTTATCTGTTGACGTGTGTTGACCGCTTCAC